>PVJI01007126.1:0-80515 GCA_004026765.1 Micronycteris hirsuta
TCCTGCTCGGAGCCCAGAGTTAGCCATCCCGGGCTTCTGGAGCTGCCTAGGAGGTGGGATGGGCGGGCTTCTTCTTCTTCTGTCACAAACTAGTACAAGCTGAGTGAGATTCATTCTCTTGTGGTTATTACCAGAAAGCTACAATCGAGGGGTTGGAAGGGTTGAATGCCTTCTAGAGGCTTCAGGGAGAATTCATTTTCTTGCCTATTCCAACTTCTACAGCCCACCTGCTTCCTTGGTTTGGGAGTCCTTTATCTTCAAAGCCAGCATGTAAGGTTTTTTGTTGTTGTTTTTCTTTTCTGATTTTCACCCTCTTTCCGATAAGAAGCTATCAGATGACCTCACCTTGATAATCTAGGGTAATCTCCCAGTATTAAGAAAGGTCTTTATGCTAATCTGTGAAATTCCTTTTGCCATGTAAAGTAATGTACTCACGGGTTTGGAGAAGTAGGGCATTGTTATTTATGAGGGGCACTATTAACAAATGGTTTCTGGTATATTATTTCCAGAATATTGTTTGTCTTAATGTGAATTCACCCCAATGAAAATACACACCCCAGTGTACAGGTGATACAGGAGAGGAAACGCAGAAGTCATCCTTACCTGCAAGTGGTAGGAATGATAACCCGCACCTAGCAGTTTTCAAGTCCAGCCGATCACATGCCACCATTGCCTTGGCTGCATCTCGGTCCTGTTCCCTGGGAGCCATTGTCCTCGGTTCTTAGCTGCTTGTCATCTCTATCTGGGCTCTTAATTTTGCAGCTGTATAGCTTCCTTAGCTTGATTTCTACTTATAAATGGGTCAGGGCCCAAAGGAGTTGTTTCATTTTGAACCTTCTCTGTCTATTTTGGTACAGCTAACAGTTTGTTTTCCAGTTCTGTATTCTTACAAAACCCTTGTGGTTTCCTGATGAATACCCGAGAATTCACTCATTAGACAAAAGTCAGGGCCACAGGTCTCTTCAAATAGGGCACTTCTCTGGACACTGTGCATTGGAGCGATGCCTTCACAGTCACTAGCAGTGTGTTTGGACCGCTTAGAGGGTCTATGAGATGGCCCTTACATCTCTCTGTACTTTTAATGCTGATTTCTACAGCCACGCTATTGAGACGGTCTGTACCGCAAGGGCGTTTCTGTTCATGAGTCTGGGAGCCTTTATCCATCGAGAGAGGCTGAGCATAGGATGCTCTCGTTAACACCTAGAAGCTCCTCCCTTGGTTCTAGTTCCTCTGAGTTTTGCTTGAATATGGAACAATTTCTTTTTCGCTCATCCTTCTGATGGTGGTTAGCTAGACACCTTACTATATAGAGCAATGGATGGCCAGCTGGCACTTGCCCCTGAGCAGAAATCTTGGCCACAGGCACGAGTTTATTTAGGATGTTTTCTATTTTCCATGTTATCCTAGGTAGCAGTTCCGCTAAACTTCCCATTAGTGCGTAACGGAGGTTATCTTTGGTCCAGCTTCCCAGAAACATGTCCCTGCTGTCCTTGCAGCTTCTGTTCACAAACCTGATGCTCTCCAGGCCTTCATCAGCCACCTACTGCTGAAACGAATGCCATACAGCTTAATTTTTTTAGTTGTATTACCACATTATAGGCATCAATTTCTCTTCTAGTTATTTCTGCCTTGTAACAAGTCATCTGAAACCTTAGCAGCTAAAAAACATTATCATCTGCCATGACTACGTGGCCTAACTGGGTTCAGAGCAGGACTAGGGCTGTCCGATGCAGCTGCCATCAGCTAGCCGTCCCGGACATTAATGGCTTAATTAGGCTGCATATCCAAGATGTATCGCAGACATTACCAGGAGCTAATATATTAATTGTTGGCTGTGGTCTCAGCCAATACTGTCTGCTAACATGGCTCTTGCGGACTCTGTGTGGTCTGGGCTTGCATAGTGTTGTGGCTGAAATCTGAGAAGCTCCTTATTACCACCCTAAGTGCTCTGAGAGGCCCAGTTAGAAACTGCAAGTCTCCTTCTGAGCCCGGTTTCCCATGATGTGTTGGTGAAGAGCAAGCACAGGGCCAGCAGCAGCTGCAGTGACGGATGCTGCAGAAGGACACAGCCACTAGGAGCTGTGGTCAGCAGGATGGTCGTATGGGGAGACTAGATACCACAGGAACATTTATTAGTGTCTTAACATTGTATATTACAAAAATGCTTTATGGAGTGATTTAAAATTTTCCAGATGCACAGTGTAAATTTGGATGGATTTTTATTGAGTGGTTTTAAGTTTTCTAAAAATAAGAGCATAAGTTTTATCATAATTTTCATGTGAATACTGTCAACATTATATTTGATCAGAAATTCACACCAACTTTGTGTTTCTATTTTCAACTATAGCTTTAAAAATTATGCAGTGTCCTGGCTGGGTGGCTTAGTTGGTTGGAGCACTGTCTCATATACCAAAAAGTTGTGGGTTTGATTCCTGGTCAGGGCACATACAAAGGTTGTAGGTTTGATTCCTGGTCAGGGTGTGTCCAGGAGGCAACCATTCGATGTTTCTCACACCGGTGTGTGGGTCTCTCCCTCCCCTACTTTTCCTCTTTCTGTAAAATCAATAATCTTATCAGAGGACAATAATCTTGGTGAGGATAAAAACAAGTTATGTGTTATTCTTGGTTTCAGGATATCTTTAAAATAATAATATTATCAATTTTCTTAAGATTCTCAAATAATATTTATAGTTCTGTCTTCTTAAATAAAAAATATAAAAATGAAATCACACTGTATGAAAACATGTAGCATAGTTAGGCACATAGTAAGAATCAATCCATTTTAGCTTAAGAAAGTGATCATTTTTTTCCATTTTTCTACGTTTTAAATTTTTTTTTACTCTAACATTCACTGTTACCTTGTCAGTAGGTTGTAAAGATTAATAACTTAATTAACAGGCACATAGAGGGCATTTTTAAATTCTCAAAAAATGTGATCGAAATGATAATGATAATGGTGTAATGATTATTTTCGAAGGGAATTGACCTTTTGTGAAGTAACTGATTAATTGTGCCTACATTTAGTCAGTTATTCTTTCTTCTGAAAAGGTGATTCCATTGTTCATAGTATCGAGGTCTGTGTTAATCATACCTTCTGAGAAGCTTTCAGCTTTATGTTTTCTTGATGAAATCTTGGTGATTGGCAAACCTCTTTTTTCAGAGGTCCAA
This sequence comes from Micronycteris hirsuta, assembly GCA_004026765.1. Lineage (NCBI taxonomy): Eukaryota > Metazoa > Chordata > Mammalia > Chiroptera > Phyllostomidae > Micronycteris > Micronycteris hirsuta. The sequence goes on from PVJI01007126.1 coordinate 3,169, forward strand.
ACTTACTGAGAAATTGGGTACGGAGGCGATGCAAATGGAGAACGGCGCATCTGCTTTATTAGGCCACAGTTTCTTTTATTCCGCGTGTATGAAATGAAATGACCCACCACATTGGTCACTCCTGTCACCTCACAGATGTCTCTGGTGGTAAGCTTGCCAAATAAAGGACTGGAGGACTGTCTGTGCCCCGAGGGCAGAGTGTCTAAACAAGGAGAAGAGTCTGAACCACACACAGTCAGTTTTGCTCCCTCAAGTCAACAGCTAGGCCAACTCATGTGTCTGAGGTCAGGAGCAAAGAGGAAGTGAGGGGAGGCTGGAAGGTACTCTTTCCGGGACTTAACAGAAGGGCACAATGCCCACATCTGACAGACGGAGTAGGGATGTCGGGATAAGAAAATGATTTTCTGTGCTGGAATTATGCAAAGGACTTTATATTATCTGTTCACAGGATCTAGGTATTGAATTGTTGATAAATTAATAAAAACCCAAAGAGAAGAAAAAGATTGTGAAAATAAAATACATATTTATATATATAAATTATTAGGCTACAGCTTATCTGTGGAAAGAAAAATAGGTGTGTATAATGATAAATTAGAATTTTTAATGCTATTCTAAGAAAAATACTGACAAAGACTTCAGTTATCAAAAGTTTAATAATTTTATTAGATGGAGATTTTTTCATATGTCTGTAGTTTAAAAAAATTGACAAAGTTTCTGATAGGGGACTCAAGAGTTGGAAAATTTTAGTTTAAGGTCAAAAGTATAAGCCTAGCAAGTAATGTATATGTTGAAGCTTGTTTCGGAAACTAGAGATAAGGCCCATCCTGGCTCCTGGGAAAACAGCTGACCTCCTGGGGCACTGCTAAAGATTATCGCCTGGGGACAGCTGGAGGCATCTGGGCCTTTGTGTTCTGGGGAGAGACAGATGCCCACCTGCCCCTGGGAACAGCTAACTGCCTAGGACAGGAATGTCGAAGCTTCTTCCACCTAATCCTCCCTGAATCTCAAAGTCCTCACCGCACCTTGTTTATTCCCTGGTATAAAGACATTGGCCTGGGAAGAAAAGACAAGATGGTCTGTTAGGGTGTGAACCCGCCATTCTCTCAGATCGCCGGCCATCTCAATAAAGCGTCCATACAGATTCAATCGCTGTCATTGCTCATTGGGCTTGGTAGTGACAGGCAGCCCGAACGCCGGTCTCTTTTCTGGTTACATTTTCTTCAGTATATGGTCAATTTGTAGTTTGAAAAACCAAATTAGATAAAATTGTCCCATGATTGCATTCGACGTAGTGACATTTGGGCTTTCTACACCCTTTTCTTGTTTTAGTTGTTACATTACCAGGATTAGCTTGCTCTTACTCTAAGCATGTTAAAACATGAAGGGAATACATACTACAGCCATTACAGTTAAAATTGTTTCATAGCAGTATATAACTTTCTCTTTTACACATGTGCCGTGATTAAAGGAAACAGTTCAGCGAAGGCTCAAAATCTAAGATCAATGAGAATCTCTTCATCCCCAAGTATTGGCTTGTAGATGGACTTTTCTCTTCAATAATATTTAAACAAAAAATTAAATATTTTTTAATAAACTAAGAATGTGTTTTACTACAGGGACTCCTCACTTGTAGATATTCTTTTCACTAAGTGTACCTCCTACCCCTTTAGAATAAAGGAGATTTGAAAAAGTTCTATGGCAAATGAACTTTGTTGAATTCTGGGTCAAAAATAATATTCAGTTCTTTTAGCAAAGGTTGCCTGAAGAATTTAGATATAATATATATTTTCATATTTGGGTTTAAGTCATGAATAAACTGAATTTTAGATATGTAACTCTAACTAATGATAAATGTTAACTGTGTGGAGATTTACAAATCGTTTGGAATTTGATCTTTGCATTGTCACATTTGACATGGTAAATATAATTATTTGACATGATAAATATAATAAGGAATTGGTCATAGTATCTTTAATATTGAAAGCATCTTATAAATCATTTAGGACACTTCTTTTCCTTTGTAAAGCTTAGGTGACTTTTCCAATGTCACATGGGTACTCAGGGTTCAAATCCAGGTATTTTGGTCTGGGGTATTCCCCCCTCCCCACTCTCTACAGTGCCCCTGTGACCTTGACACTTAGTGCTAAGGACGGATCAAGTATTTTAAATGTGCAGTGCAAGTGAGGAGGTGTGAGGATCAGGCTGAACAGCAAAGGTGAGCATAGAGACTGCTTACTCATCTATAATTTAGAGAACATGTGCTCACTCGATTCCTCATGAATCATGGTTGTTAATAGCTTCCAAATGATGAATGTTAGGTTTTTGTTAAGAATCATAGCATATTCTGGATTACTTGGATTTTGAAATTTAATGACACAGTTGCAATAGAAAATCAGCTACATTTCCATTTCAAGATCTTTGCTTTGTAATTTGACCTTCATCATAAATACACAGGACTCACGGTGCTCTGAGGATTGAGAAACCTGAACCTACAAGGGCAGGTTCAGTGACAAGGGTGTGCTCCCAAGTGCCAGAGCCACCAGCAGCGAGCCAGGGGACGCTGCCGCCTGGGGCCACTGCTCCCGAAATGATTGCTTCCGGTAGATGGCTCTTCCCCGAGGAGGATGATTCAGTACTTAGAATGATGGAGAAGATGGGACTTGGCGGGGCAGTGAAAGACACAATACCCAGCTTGTAGAAAACCTGGTATTGATATAAAATTGCAACAGTTAAGACACTAAATGGGGAAACATTCCCTCCACCTCTTCTCACGAAATGCTCCCCCCCCCGCCAATACAGCATATAACAGCCATTCCGGGTGTTTGAACCGCAACTGAAATCGTTTTCTAATTTTTTCCAAATACTAGACTTTTTGTTCTCAGATGGGCACAAATTTATTAGCTTCCGATTGTAATATATCCTATGACAAATGCTTTTGAGATCATAGTATGTTCTCTGATGAATTCTGGGTCTCTTGTTGAGACCTTAGCACGCTAATTAAAATGCACCTAGGAAAGTGTCACAGTGTCAGGACTTCAAAGATGGTTAAGACAAATTGATGTTGTTGAACCCAAGAGATACATTATAAATTACTCTTTATGCTTCCTTTATTTCTTTCAAGGACAGTTCATCCCCTGCAGACATAACTGATCTTTTAAGTTTCGTGTTGTCTGTTCCTGAGGAGTTCTCTCTCATTCACTGCTTAGTGACTTCAGGTGGATTTTTGACACATTATAAATATCAGAACCCCCAAAACGTGACATAACCTGAATTTCCAAAATTATGTTGGGAATTAGAAGTCAGGAAGAGTTTAAAAGGAAGTAAGTTGTGTTTTAGAAAAAATAAGATAAGCAAATTAAAATCATGACTTGATCATTACATTTACCAAATGAATTTAAAACATGTTATGTGTAAATACAATGACTAATGTTAGTGATACTCATTGAAGAAATGGCAAACTATTGGAAGATGGAAATTTAAAGTTAAATTTTGTGTTTGTTAGGATTCTTGAACTATTTTTCTCTGTTCAAATAGGTATGAGGATGGTCATAAAATTGGGAATACTTATTCCCTGGAAAAATATAGATGATGGCCAGTATGTCTCTCACTCTAAGAACTTGTCAAGTGAAATAGCTCCTGTTTCCACATTTGAGCAGAGGGAGAAGAATGTAACTGGGAGAAAAGATGATAGGAACCGGGTGTAAAAGTTAATGCCTGTGTTACTAATGGGAACAGCTGAGGCCGAGCCATCCAGTGGGCCCTGCACCCCGGACCGGAGTCGAACCGCCGGCTTTCTCTACTGCTTCCCGTCCGGTAACTGCGAGCATGCGCGGTAACTGTCTTAAGCCTCGGTTTCCCACTCCTAAAGTGGAGAATATGACAGCTGACTTGAGGATTCTATGGGAGTAAGTTTAACAAATGATATAGAGGGCTTAGTGCGGTGTCTGGCCCAAGGTAGAGGCTTAGTGAATGTTTGCTTTATTATCAACAGGCAGGCCATTTCTTACTTGAGATAGGATTGCCATAACACATTCTATTTTCGGGCGTGCAGCATAATGATCCCATATACCTGGGTACTGTGAAATGATCCCCGCAATAAATCTAGTTAACATTCATCGCCACACACAGCCACACATTTTTTCCCCTTGTGATGAGAACTACAATCTTAGTAACTTTCAAAGACACCACGCAGCGCAGCGTCATTCATCGGAGTCCTGTGCTGTGCGTGCGGCCAGGGACTGACTTATCACCGGAAGTCTGTACTTCCTGACCCCCTTCATTTATTTCACTCCCCCTCCCCCGACTCATGCATCCCCAGAGTTTTTTGTTTTACTGTCATTCCCCAAAGGGTTTTAGGGATTGTATTCTGAGAATATACTGTCCAAACATTACAGCCAAATTTGATGTGGGCCACGTTCGCATGCTAGCTCAGAATATGATATTTTCTAGAAATGTGTCAAACTCCGACTTCCTAGCTTGGACTCTGGAGCATTTCCCAGATTTCACAGACTTTTAACAATCCCTTGGTGAAACTATAATAGTTTATATTATTTTAACTGGACCTAGAATCCTCTGAATTCTTCACAGTGTGCACTTGAGATAGAGATTCTGATGGGAACGACCTAAACTTACATAGTTAAAGATCACAAGAGACACTTCATGCTAATCCCTTGATTTACATAAACATCACGGAGATGTCTCTCTGGAGCCCCTGACTGTGCGCCTGGGCCTGTGCACTGCTTTCTGAACCAGAGGCTCTTTCCAGTTTTCTTTCCAGTGCTTTCAAAGCCAAGTCTGTTTAAATTTCATGTGAGTGTGTTTCATGGGAGTTGATTTTTTGGTATTCAAGAAGCAAAAATAAGAGCATAAGGGATAAATTTACAATAATGTTTTCTCAGAAATTTCAGAGGCACCAAATGACTTACCTTCTCAACCCTTCTCAACTCCCAGGCTGTCCTTGCCACACTCGGGTGGCCTTGCTCCGAGTCCCAGCCTGCAACGCAGATATTAACCTTTTATGAGATCATGGGGGGAAAAAACCCACAGGAGACAGCTTAGTAATACCTTTAATAATGTATCTTTATTCTCATCCTCTCATATTCTCATTCTCTCTCTCATTCAATCATAAATATGTTGGGCAGGGCTCCTAATTTTAAGAATAGAAATCAACTATTGTTACTAAGAGCTGAAAAGCAGTTTAGAAAGAAATTAGAAACAATTATGTGAGCCTACACTTGGGCAGAATCATGTAACACAAACCCTATTTTATAGCAAAGTGCTGAATAATTCATGTAGTTTGTCAAAATGTTACATTTGTACCATCTTAACATCGAAAAACCATTGTAAGTTGGGGGCATTCTGTACTCACTTTCTTGCAGCTCTTGATGGTGGTCTGATGTGTTCTGAGCACAGGTGAGGAGGGAGGCTAGGCTAAGCTCTGACGTTCGGGGGGTGCGGTGGGTTAAATGCATTTCTGACTCAGGGACATTTTAAACTTACAGCAGATGCATTAGGACAGAGCCCACTGTGTGCTGAGGAGCAGCTGAGCCCAGCAAGCCAGGACAGGTCACTGCTGTCTCGGAGGAGGGAAAGGGCTGTGGCCAGGGCATAAAAGGGCTTCTGGAGTGGCCGGCAGGGTGCTCTTGCTTTACTGGGGTACAGATCAGAGATGTTTTTTAATGCTAATTCGTGAAACCATACACTGGTGGGTTTTTTTGTTGCTGTTTCTAAGGGAAGTTATAAAAACATTCTGCGGACAGTCACAGGAATGTCTGGGGGGCCGGGATTTAAAGCTGTGCAGCAAGGAGCCATCTCCAATTTGACTATGTCCTGGGGCTACATCTCACAGCTGGGCGGGACACCACAGCCTGGGCCACCACTGTGGCGGGTCCCACCACTGCCTGAGGTTCGGGATGCCGTATCAAGAACTGCTGCACCCCGACACGGGGGGAAGAGGGTGCCCCTGCCTCTGTCACCATCCCTCCCAGCGTGAATGCCGTGTGGCTGTCACTTCACGTCACAGGCCTCCAATGGAAGCTCACGCAGAAGTGTTTGCACCGAAGCTTCCACTGCGGGAGGCATATACGTATGTCAGACAGTTGACTTCTCTGGAGAAGAGGTTCCACCTCCGAAGTTGAGGGAGTCCCCCACACAGGGACTTTATTTACATGCAGGGTAACCTGAGGCACAGGCAAAGGCCCGGGCCGCCAGCCATGACCATGGATCCATTCCACACGACAGGCTAAAGTGAGTCGTTTGAGAATGACAGTTTCGATCCTAAAAAACGAACACTATAGCTTTTAAGTTGTTTCTGAAGATAACACACTGCGGAAGCATCTGCTTCAAAGCCGGCCTTCTGAACGAAGGGCTGGCGGTGCTAAATCTGGAACGGCACAACTGTGATTATTGACCAGATAGTACTTTTGGGATCACCAATATGAGTAACTGCTAGGTCAGGTTGAGATTCATTCATGGATAGTAGGAGACAAACAGAGTGAATAAATGGGCCAAGAGAACCAACCGGTAATCAGTCCTTCAGACCTGAAGTGCAGGGGGAGCAAGTACTTCTGTGTGACCTTTACAAAGTCCTTGTGGATTGTGTGTTGCCCTGAACAGGCTGCATCGGTAAATGCAGGCCGCCCAGCATTGCACCAGCCCGGTCACACTGTCTCCGCACTCCTGTCCAGGTCTTACCAACAACCTCAGCTCCTCACTTTGCGAATCCCCCGTTCTTAACTAGCCTGCACCATGGCAAACTTCCCCATAGCAAACGCTGCTTGCTGCTCGGGTCACAGCATCTTTCCCAAACCTTTCCTGTCTGATGCATAAGAGGGGAACTGGAAACATCCTCAGGAAGGGCTGCTCCTGTCTTCAGGTTGGGCGAAGGCCTTCCCTGTTTTCCTCTAGACCACTACCATCTGTTGCCAGACATCCGCCGACCTGTTAGGTCAGGTTTCTAAAGCTTGGGAGATAAATTGATAAGTAGAAACTCCCTTTCCCAAAGAGAGGAGTTGGTCTCCAGCTTTCAGGAGAAAGCTCCGGGGAGGCAGCCATTAGAGATAAGGTATTTTAGGCTCCATGTTCGGTGCTCATTGCCAGGGGCGTTGGTTGTAACATAAAGAGACTGAAGGCATTTTAAAAATTAAAGTTCCATCCTGATGCCAGTTCTCTATTGTAATCACACTAAAGCCAAATCTCCATGTGACCTGTTCTTCACTCAGTGTTATTCTGAAAAACTTCATACCTGAATCTAAAAATAATTTTAGAAATGTTTAGATCTTAAATGTGGTCTCTTAAGAAAATAACAAAAGGGATTATTTTTGTAATGCAAAGAAAAGTTTTAAAAAATTCTACTTCCCTCTTTCTCTCAAAGTTTTACAGAAACTTCAAACCCTTCTCTTTTTCAAAAATCCCAGAAAATTCTTCATCCACTCGAGCACCTACCTGAGTTAAACCTGTCCTTCTCCCAGTCCCCCCTCACCAGTGGCTTTTTATACTTTGCAGATTAACAGAATAAAGTGGATTTCACACCCCTCCATTTTCCCAATCATCATCTCGATTCTAAACAATGAAGAGACAGAAATTGAACTGGGAGTCCGAATTCTCCTTAGTCGAGAAAGAGAAGTGTGAATTATTTATTTTCTTGTCACACAAGACAACCCCCAGATCTCTCATTTCTTGAGCAAATGAATGTATTGTGTCCCTGTTGACTCTGAAATTGCTCCAACCTCATTTGAATTCGCAGCTGCAGATACTGGATATTTGACTTTGGGCAAGGGAGACAATTTTCTCTTCTGTCGCTGAAGTTATTAATCGCGAACACACAGGGATGTCGAAAGGATTACATGGATGCTTAGGGAAGGTTTCTGCTGTGAATGTCACAGAGCTGGCACCAGGAGCTGGCTGCCTTTGAACGGGGCTCTGATTGTGTGGACAGTTACATGCAGTGATAATTATTGTGATGATTAATGTCAGCACACATATTTGGTCACATTATAAGGCAAGTTCAAAAACTTGTCCCATGACTGGCCACTTTTTTCATTTGATCTTGAATTCTGTAATGCTGACGCTATAAATCATTTGGAAGGTTTAATCTTCAAATACCAAAAAAACCCCATGGAGAGTATATTTTAACATGGTTGTTGGAAAATCTCGTATTCCATGTAAAACGGGATGTTTTAACAGAGGTGCTTTTTCTTGTTTCATCGCAATTACTTATATTGACAAAAATCTTTTGAACGTGACCAATGCTAAACTCTCACTTTGGATCGTATTTAGTATTCTCACCTTCAAAAATTGAAAATTACCTCAGTCCCTATTGACTTTCCTTTGCCTTTGGCTCTTCTTGTAGTTAATTTTAAAAGAGCAATTCTTACAAATGTGATATCATTTCTATGATTTCAAAATATTTTTTTAGTGTTCAAAGGAAACAATCAACTAATTTTAGTGTCGGCCTGATCCTCAAGTAGAACAGCTCTAGTGTATTTTGCGTTAATACATTTATATCTAGAAATGAAAGAGCCTGCCGGGCCAGTAGGAAGAGAGGGAATCTTCAGCCTTTGGAAGTCTTTTTACTGAGCTGAAGAACTTACTTTCACTGAAGCAGTACTTTACTCGAGTAACTAATTGAATGCACAGCCAAAATTCTTTAATATTCAGATGTCTGTTTTTCCTGAGGACTCATACCTCCTGTCAAGGTAATTCTGAATTGCGTTGGGTCATCGAACGGGGTCACGTGGATGGCGTGAATGTGGTCTGGGACCTTCACAGATGGTTCATTGTCTGTTTTCAGGCAATGTAGCCTGAGAAGCCCCCCCAAATCTTTCTTGTCGCGGTGCCTATGAGGGTAGCTTTACTGCCCCCAAACGATCCAGCTCACGTCACCTGAGGCGACGAATGATGACAGGGAGCTCTCGTGACTCTGACTGGGTGTCAGGGACTGGTCTCAGCCCCTAGTATAAGTGTCCTTATTTGTTCCCCATGAATAAGCTATGCAGAGTTCCTCTCTTTACCTGCATTTTATCGAGGAGGAAACAAGAAACAGGTCAACTAACATGCCCAGTGTCAGTGGCTCATAAGTGGCAGGTCAGGACGTTGTCACTGAGAAGACTATGTATTGAGTAATTAGAAATTTGGGTGGTTGGACGTTGGATAAGTGAGCCTTTGTTTTGCCGGGTAAAAGCATGATTCTAGCTTGTCACTTCCTCCCGCCCCCGTGAAAGGGCAGGAAGCTGCTCGGCGTTTGCACAGCGACGGAGGACATTGCTTCCTGGCCTGTTCTCTGGTGGACGGCAAGTCGATTCTTGTTACCCGCGAATGTTTGCATTGCTCGAGTGATCCCCCAATTTATATTCCTCCCATACCAGTGATTGAGTATAATCCAGTCTTCAATAAGTGAATGAATTAGCTACAGGTACCTGTGAATGTTCCTGATGAAATTAGGTTTCCTCTCTGTGGAGTCTGGGGGAGGGCGGTGGCGTTTAACCCCGTGAATTATGAGGGCGCAGGCCGAGGTCGTGGAGCCACTCACCATTTCCCCTGGTGCGGGCGTGGAAAATGTCATTGTCACTGTTGTATTTCCAACACAAAAAGAAAGCATTCAGTTTGCACTATTGGAATGGTGGCTCAAGTTTGGGTTGGTTTCTTTTTAAATATTTCTTACATTTCGTATTTAAAATTGCTTATGCATAGTCTGTTTTATATATTTATTGACAGGATCAGATACATCTTATACTTTAAGCTAAAAAGTTGGGACATCTGGCTGCCAAACATTCCCCCATCTTGCTTATACTATATTGGTTTATATTATATAAATTTTAACATTTTATGGAGTTTGGCAAGAAAAAAAGAACAGTGTTCAAGAGGTACCTTATGTAATCTTAAACTGTGAATTTACCAGGTTTTGAAAATTTTTCTATAATCTCCTTGAATAAAGCTTAGATATGCAAATTTGACTCTTTAAAAAATGAATTTTTTATGAAGATAGGCAATTTAATCAAACAATTAGATCCATCAGTCAGCTGACGTTAAGGAAATAATTACCTTTTGGTAAATATGGTAAAATGTGTTATCCCAGGGAATTCACCTTCACACCTCAACTGTATAGAATATAGCTGAATAAATCAGATACATAGATAAGCTTGAAATAAAAAATGGAAAAATACTCAACTGAATGTGGAAAAAACCTACAGTGTGAAAAGAAGCACGCATGCAAAGATTTCTGAGTGGATGCCAAGCCCAGATGTCCACAGGGAAGCTGGAATCATGTAGGGGCTTGAAATAAGGGGCACAGGGCTGTATACACGCCCATGGATGATAATCCTGACTGCTGATTCGAGAAGAACCAGATGCTGAACTTGAGTTGCCATGAGGAAACCAGGAGCCTTGGAGGCACATACTGTGTAATGAAGCCTAGAAGAACGTCACCCCAACTGCCTTAGGGAAACAGCAAAGCCGTTTTCTGTCTACCAGCTCTCTGAATTCTCCCCTCCCAATCTCATCGTCGCCAACTCTTGGGAACTTGCAAGTTCAATCAGCGAAGCATTCTTCTGCCGCAAAGCCTTTGCACCTGCTGTCTCCTCTTTGCTCTTTGTTTTCTGCGTTGGATATTCTTCCTCCAGAGAGCCATGCATCTCCTCACTTGTCTGTGTCAGGTCATTGCTCAAATACCGTTTCATTAGAAAGGCATTTCCTAAACACAGTGTAAAATAGCATCGGCCCTCCCCAGTGCAACACAGCCTTTCTGCTTTCACTGCTGTAGATTTCACCAGAAACACTTCTTACCATCTTAAAGGCAATGAAATGTTTGTTTATTATCAATCTGTCTTCACTAGAATTAACTTTTATGCAGACAGGGGCATGTCTAACCACGTCGTATGTGGAATATCATCTGACATTTAGAAGATACTCAGTGGTTGTTAATGTTAAGAATAAGAGGAAGAAACATGGGAGGGAGGGAAGAAGGAAGGAAAGAGAAAGGAAGGGAGGGAGGGAGGGAGGAAGGATGAATGGATAAAACATCAATAAACACAGAGGCAGTGGCATATCATCAAAATGCAATTGGGGATGAAAGTGGACATTCTTTCCGGACTTGATGATCTCACAGCCTTCATCTCTCAGGAAAATCGAATTCAGGCATGATTAAAACTTGAAGACTTTTGGGAGACCTGGAAGGTCAGCTCAGAGCTTTAAAACATTATTTATGACTTTGATTCTCTGATTTGTCCTGGCAAATCTACTTATTTGACAACTGAGGACTTTAATCTGGACTTCATAATGCGGACTCCTGAGCCCCGTCGGAGATTCTGCACGTCCTGGACTCTTGAGCAAAACCTCCAGGCAGGCCCACTGCCAGCAGGGGCTTCCTGTCTCGATAATTAGATTTCGAGAGAAGGGACTAGGTCACTGAAGAAGAGCAGGTGCACTGGAAGCATGAAAAGCCACACTGGAAAATCTGTCACCACCGAGATCATTCGTTTTAGCCCAAGGAGCATAAGCCCACTAGTAGCCCGAGCGAGTCTCACACCCCACCCTTCGGTAACCACCCGTCACTCTGTTGTGGTTTGCGCTGCTCATGCTTCCTCTTCGCCCAGTTTTCCTTTTTCATTCACAAGTTTTTTAGTTACATGAATTTCCAAGTATTTCATATTAATGAAGTGGTAAAACTAAAAGTTTATTCAAAGAGAAGTATTTGAGATTAGGTCATTTTCTGGTCCTGCATGTTTTATTAGATGATTCTGGTTCCGGGCCAGCTGTATGCTTTCCGCTCCTGGGCGGATTGAAGGGAGTCTGCAGTTTCCTGGGCCTTGCTGATGGACCTGTTCCAAAGACTGGTCGTTTGGTCCCCGTGCACAGTCGTTAATTTGATGTTGTCGTCATCCTATAGGTAGTCCACTCTGCCTGTGTATTTCCTCCCCTGGCTCCCAGAGCCACATCCCCCCCATGGGATGTGAGCCATGTGGTAGCAGCAGGTCACATCCATGCAAGGCTGTTATCTTACGTATTATAATATTTTGTCGTTTTGGAAAATAGAACGAAAGACATAACTATAGCCGAGTTCTATTTGTGCAATAAGCGGAGGAACACGTTTTAGCTCTTCTTCTCAATGGCCTTTTAGGGCTGTGTGCCCTTTATTTCCGTTTTCTTTCCCCAGCAGATGCTATTTCGAGTGCAAGGCAGTTTCTCAGGTTAAAACTGTGCTCGGTGATCGGCAGCATAGTGTTCACGTGGTCATTTGTTTCTCTGAAATAACTGTTGCTGCTTCTTATTTCATTCCCTGGCTATCAAGTAAATAGAAACTACACTTTCTTCTCTGTTTATACTTACCAGAATTCCAGAAGCTTCTGGGGTCGAAAATCATGAGTGAATTTTCTCTGAACTCAACAGTTTTCATTTTTAGTAGAAATGGAATAAACAAACAGCAAGTAAGAACCCTAAAAAGATTGTGAGTGAGTTGTTACTAAAGGTTCCTCTTACTGCTGAACTAAAAGTCAGCTGACTTGTGGATTAGCATTGTGGGTTATTTTTACTAACAACATTCCTCTTAAACAAAGATATGTATAATTATAAAGTTGATAAATTAATGTTTATATAATAAGTTGCCTCAACATATTGACTGACACAGTCATTATGAAATATGCTCATAGAGAGACAATTGGCTTTTCCTCCCATAAATATACATTCTCTCCTCTCCATTGAGATATCCTTAACCCTTTCTAAGAAGTACCCTGAGATTTCAGTAAATTTTAATTATGTATATTTTTTAAAGATTTTATTTGTTTATTTTAGAGAGAGGGGAAGGGAGGGAGACAGAGAGAGAGAAAGAGAAACAGCAATGTATGGTTGCCTCTCACATGGCCCTCACTGGGGACCTGGCCCGCAACCCAGGCATGTGCCCTGATGGGGAATCGAACCGGGACCCTCTGGTTCCCAGCCTGTGCTCAATCCACTGAGCTATACCAGCCAGGGCTTAATTATGTATTTTTAATCTAAGCCATGTATTTAAGAAAAAGCAGTTCATTTACATGAAATCTGTTGTGCTTAGAATTGCTCCCTTATTGCCTAATTATGTCTAGTCCAAGGCCCTCTTAGAACAGAAGGCACAGTAAGGCAACTGGCCACATATGTGTGTGTGTGTCTGTGTGTGTACATACAGTTTCTGTATCTGCGCAAATCGTGAAGAAAGTCCATAGCCCCTGTTCTGCTGTTGATGGCAAACACGGGGGGCACACAGGACCCCCTGTACGCCACACAATGGACAAATGCAGGAAGTAACCCCAGGGTCCTTCAGCTGGTGCATAAACACACATTTGGCTATATCCATGCAATAAAATACTTCACAAAAATTGAAAAGAGGAGTGAACTGCTGATGCACATAATGTGAATGAATCTCAGATGCACTGTGCTAATTGAAAGAAGCTAAATCTTAAAGGCTATGTACAATATGATTCCATTTATATTGATGTACTGATACAACTTTTTCTAGAAATGTCATTGAGATAGCATTCTAGAAATGACATTTTTCCCCAAATGCACTATACCTTGATTATGACAGGTTCCACTATAAAGTGTGAGTTTTACAGTGTGTGAGTTATATCTAAAAAAAGTGCTAAACAAGAAAACAAAACAAACTATTTTGACACTATTGTTAATATGCAAGTAAAGGTGAGGTATTTGCAAAGTGTGTACCATAATAGTATTCAGAATATATAAATATAAGAATAATCAACCAAAAGAACCCATCCAATTAAAACTATGTCAATGACATTAATATACAATTTACAAAAATGAGTATCTGAATGGCTAATAAACAAAAATATGCACAACTTTATTTCTAATCTGAGTATTAGAAAACACAACAGCAATGAACATTTTCACCTCCTAGATTAGTCAGATAAGAAGAATGGTTAATGAGAAACAGAAAGAAAAGGTACTAGAGGGAAATGTATTCTTACACAGTGGGGCAACTTTCAAAAGTGATACAACCTTTTAGCGGTAGCTTCCACTGTCCAGTAAAACTGACAGCAAGAATACCGAATCACTAAGAAATTTTGCTAAGTATTTAGTCCAGAGAAATTTTTGTATATTTTAATAGGAGGTATGCAATGTATAAGAGCATTACTTATAACAGGGAAAATCAGAGTCACCAAATCTGGTGTTATTAAAAACATGTCTGATCCTGCTAATCTTAACATTGATTCCAAGAATTATAATTTTTTTTATTATTTTTTTATTATTATTTTTATCTTCACCTGAGGACTTTTTAAAAAAAAATATTTATTGTTCTTCCATTACAGTTGTCTGCATTTTCTCCCCTCCCCTCCCCCCGCCCCAGGGCTTTTTAAAAAATTGTTTTTAAAGAGGAGGGAAGGGAGGGAGGAAGCGTGAGAGAGAAACATCAATGTGAGAGAGACACAGCAATTGGCTGCCTCCCGTAAGTGCCCGAACCAGGTATCATACGTGTCTGGACTGGGGGTTGAACTGATACTCCCACCAGTTGAGCCACACCAGCCAGGGCTGTGATTTATTTAACTTGTGGTGTTATCTGGAATAAAATATTTAATCAGGACCTAGAATTCAGTAGGTGTGATATAGGATATTGATTATAATCATCGACACTCATCTTTAAAGACCAAATCAAATGTAGAAGGATTCTACATGACCAAGAATGAGAATAACTTTTGTTTACTTCTTCAAATCCTTAGGACTATTTTTGTTGCCTTTCTGAAAACCCCAAGGACTTTAATAAAGGAAGTAGCATCTTCCTCCTCGCCTACCTGTGGATTTCTGACGATTGGAGTTGGTAGGGGCCTATCTCTGCCTTACGTAACAGAGGCTCACTCGGCCCCTAATTACCTGTTGAGTGGGATTGAAATATTTTATAACTCCTTTACCATCTTAAAAATGTAAAGCCACAGAATTTCATTCTTTTGTAACTTAAACCGTACATTGTTACAGTAGAACCCCCCTTTCTCCTGCAGCCATCGAGGGGGTGAGTTGTGATTCTAATGCGCCATGCCACTTCCCTCAGGTACGTTGTAGCAGCTGCTGCTTCCTTTTCTGGAAGTGTCTAGCATGTGGAGTGTAAAACCCACCTTTCTTCTGCATGCTCAGTGTCTTAGTCAAGGTTTAAATGCCCTCAGTGGTCTAAGAGTATTCCAAATGCCAAATTCTCCATCCTTACCTCTTGTCTGTATTTTTAAATTTATACTTTTCTAATGCCTCTGTGATTTAGAGAATATAGAAAATTAAAAAGTCTATTTCCACAACATTTAAAACTCAATAAAAACATTTTCCTGAGCTATTCTGATAAAAAAGTACATTTTCAGACTCATCCAAATCATAATTCCACATTTCACTTTATTTTGTATATACCTACCCTTTTCATATACCTTTTAGGTTAAACTTGTCCCATTCTATTTTCTGATAGTTATTTCAATTTCCGTAGCATTGCCCAAATATAGGACAAACTAATTTATAATGAGTAAGATGGAAAATATAGAATGAATATGACAACTATAAATTATTCTCAAAACAGATATTTTTGAAAATGGAAAGAGGTGCTAATGAGGCCAGCTACAGGGACAACTGGTACAAAAAACTGGGGCTATTCTGGGCAAAATGAGAAATATTTATACCAGTGATAAGTAATTCACCCCAAACACACACAGATCCTGTAAATTTATTGCAAAATGCGCTCACCAAAATGCCCCATATTCTGATGCATGCACTGTCACTTTGGGGGGCACTTTGTCCCTCTCTCATTCAGTCACATTTGCTGAGCACAGGACGGGGGCCGGGTGCCAGTGTCCAGCACCAAAGGAAGCAGCCCCGTGGCCCTTCTGGGTTGTCCACGGCACGCCTTCCCGCTTGATGGAGGAGTTAACACTTCAGGGCATTTTCAGTGTTTCAGGATGTAGCGCAAGCAATTCATACCTGAGTTTTAGGTTCTGTTTTAGCACATGTACAAATGTGTAGTAAAAGAGCTAATTTTAAAAACAACAAACTTTAAAGGAAAATCCATGCTTCCAAATGCCTGATGCTTTTCCACTGAGCTCATCTTTTTGGAGCTCATCTTCAGAGAAGATCTGTTATGTGTAGGTATATCTTTAAAGAAAAATGTCATGGATGAATAAAGTTATTAATCTATGGGAAGTACATTTGAAAGACAGAATGTTTATCATTGTAAGTATCTAAATATATGTATACACACATATATATGTGTATGTGTGTATATGTACAGATATATATGTATACATATATGAACAGTCATAGGAATGTAAGGTCCAGAATCTAGAACACAAAAACCACGACATGGTTACAGTTCAGATTCCTTAAAATCAGTTGAAAAGGATTTTCAGAATACCTCCTCCTCCTCCCTGTGATCCCTTTGTATAACATTCTCCACAGCTGTTGATTTACAGTCTAAATTATGTGGGACAACACTGTCCAGATCTGTGTTTACCGATGACAATGGGCATATCTATTCAAATTCCCCTCATGTCTTGGATAAGAACTATCACTGGTACCTCAGAACTAGAACCCCCCCAACACACACACACACACACACACACACACACACCACCCCCATTGAATGGTCTAGAACCACCCCCAGTGCCACGTGCTGCTGTGCAGACTGTGGCCTGGTGTCAGCTGGGACTGACAGTGGTCACTTATCGACGTTGCTCTGCCTCCTTGGACCTTAGGTATGTGTGTGAAGAGGTTGGAATGAGCCTCTAAAATGTCTTCTAACTCAAACATTTGATGAGCGTTTCACTTTAATGTTGCAGTAGAATTTCTCAACTTCTCTCTCATTATTTTTATCTCCTTCCATGTTTTTTATCTGTAGTTTTCAAATTTTCCCTTTTCCTTTTCTTCCTAGAGAAACGTCTGAAAGGAGTGGATTTCATGTATTTTTCCACATCTGAAGCTCTCACCCGCTAACACTTCAACTCTAATATGGCTCTTCTCTTACCATGGAACTGAAATTACTATTTTTTAAGTCACCACACATGTTTGTGTTACTAACTCAAGATAAGTGTGTGAGTTCTTATCTCTCCTAAGCTCTCCGCAGGACATGAGCTTTTGGGGGCATTTTTCCCCCCTCTTTTGAACTTCTCTTCATCATGAAGGTTTTTTGTGATAATGTTTTTTATACAAATTTTTTTACTTCTCTAGCCACTCTATTTTTTTTCTTTCTCTACCTTCTTTTGGAATATTGCTACTCTACAAATCCGTGTCCAACACTCTCTTTCACTCTACTTGATGCTATACAATTTTATCTGTATCTGAAAGTTCAATTTCTACTTATTCTTACGTTCATAAGTCTCTGTCACTTGACCAAATGATTTTTAGGCTCGGTCTTACACATACACAACAAACATTTCATCTGAATAGGTAACTGGAACCCAAAATCAATAAATGATAAAAGGACTAATTTAGCTCTCCTATCCCAAATCCACTCTTTCTGAGATGTTCCTTGTTGTTCCATGTGCTACTAGCTACTTAGTCATATAAGTCTCTAAATTTTATCAATTTTGTCTACTTTAAAAAAAATTCTCAAACTATTCTTTTTTCTTTATACCCAGTATAATGACTTTGGGCTAGTCTATTATTCTTTGTATTTATATATTAATAGCATAATAAAGAAGCCTCTTGTCTTCCACCCCAGTTGTTGTCTGGAATGTTGGCATAGCGTGTGTGTGTTCTGAAACAATGAACTTATTTTAGTCCTTTTCTGCTGCGCATCCTTTAGTGTCTTTGCTTGTCCTGCAAGATAAAGTCAGAATTACTTGCCAAGGAATGAAAACCTTCAGATTTGGTGCGTGCTCATCCATTCTCATTATCTCACTACCGAGCATGCTATAATCATTCAAGTGTTTGTTTGTTTTTTTCCTTCAAACCACGAGTCCCTTGATAATGGGGTCTGGGAAATACCTCCAGAGCCCCAATTCCTAGAAAAGTGTGCCACATCTAAAATATGCCCCAAAAAGTGTTCATTGTGTAAGTTAATTCTTTTTTAAAAAATTCATTTATTTTTTAGAGAGAGGTGAAGTGAGGGAGAAAGAGAGGGAAAGAAACATTCATGTGTGAGAGATATGTGGTTGCCTCTCACACACACCCCCTACTGGAGACCTGGCCTGCAACCCAGGCACGTGCCCTGACTGGGAATCGAACTGGCGGCCTTTTGGTTCTCAGGCGGCACTCAATCCCCTGAGCCATCCCAGCTGGGACTGTAAGTTAATTTTGTAATTAAAAGGTAATCAAGTTTAATCAAAGTAAAAATATGATTAATCTCTGCTCAATGTTATGTAGATGAATCCCTCTATCAAGGAACTAGAAACCTAGGTTCTCATCTTGAATCTCATTAATTAGTGTGTAACTTTCACCAAATCACATCATTTCCCTGGGCCTCAGTTTCTTAACTCCAAAATGATTTTGTAGTGTTAGACATTCTTTCCAGCACCTTCTAGTTCCAACTTTCTGGGCGCCCAGGTACTGTTCCGTGGCTGTACTTTAATGAGTTGTATTTAATGACTCTAGTCCTCAAAGGAATGGTCTTCTTAGCACTCACACAGCGCGCTCCCCCACAGGGTGTGGCCCTAGTCTGAGTGTGGTTTTCCCCAGGGCAAACATGCTCACAGTGCCGGGTGGCAGCAGATGTGTTCTCATTTGCATTAGCCTCGTATAAAGGGGAAAAATGGTATCATATCTCCCGCAGATTTATTTCCTGCTAGGTTTAAACACTAAGAAATACTTGAAAATATATCCCCAGTGTCCCTGATTAGAACGTCCTGCGGAGACAGAATTTCTCTAAGTGACATTTGAAAGCTTGCTCAGGGCAAAGAACAGGAGGATTTGGCTTTGTGATGAGTCATTTTATAAATTCAGGCTGAGACGGACCATCTTCTATGATAAATTTTGTGGAACAAACAGGACAAGGTGAGTTTTCCCAGCCATGAGCAAAGTACCTATTACTAATTTTCAAAAGGGAGGGATAACAGTCTGGAAAATTATAGGTTAATTTAAATAACTAAATGTCTATAAAGAAATATGCCAAGGTTTGGCGACAAGACTTGAAAGAGTTATGAATAAATTAATAAACAGGGACCAAGTTGGGTTTATTAGGCATGAAATAATTACAGACAGTATGAAGAAGAGCTTTATGTTAATATGAATTGATAGTGATAGATTCGTGTTTGCAAGTTCTGTTAATATGCAGGAAGATTATAATAGAATAGAAAGAGCTAAGCAAATATTAGATCATAAGAAGTTTTGTTTATAAGAAGTCTTATTTTTTGAAGAAGAAGATACTATTGTAATAAATTAGGTTGCATATTTATGGCGCCCAACACCCAATATTAAACTCACATAATCATTGGAATGTTACCTAATTGGAAAAGCATAGACATATGATTGCAATCATTGCCTTTCTTTTTCCTTCTAGCTTGGCTGCATGTTGAAAGTCATTGTTAAGTGTTTTATATGTATTTTGCTTTTTTAAAAATTTAATTTTTGTGATTGGAGAATGACTGAAGCCACCAGTATGACACGTTTTAAATACTATGTTTCCAGTCACAGGGATTTAAACTAATTTAGGATGTGCAAATTTAGGATGCTGATGGTGGCGTGTTCTCACCAAGTCTGAAGGAAATTTGAATGAGATGCATGTAATCTTTTTGACTGAACTAATTAGCATTTGAAATTTCATAAAACTAAAAAATACACAAAGCAGACAGGTGTATTACACTCAGAAGAGCCTTCCTCCTGCAACACAACTAACTTGGGCACAAAAATGCAATGTTGGGCCCCCGCCTGGTAGTTCAGTTGGTTAGATATGCCCAGGTCGCGGGTTTGATCCCTGGTCAGGGCACACACAAGAATCAACCAATGAATGCATAGATAAGTGGGACAACAATCAATGTTTCTCTCTCTCTCTGCCTCTCTAAGTCAATAAGTAAAACTTAGATAAGAAAGAAAATATATAAATTCTTTTTTTTTCTCCCTGAAGCCAGGCAGCAAGTGAAGACCATGGGGAGGGAGAAAGTCACTAGAAAGCAGTGACAACCCAAAATTCTCAGGCTTTTGCTTAGCCTCTCCCATTCCTGCTGCTTGAACATAGGCTGTGGATTTATGGAGCGCTCAGTTCTCAGGTAACTGCCAAGCTGGGCATCACTGGACTGGAAGGCGTGGTGGGACCGGGGAACTGGACGAGTGCAGGTGAAACAGCAGAGCTTCTCGAGAGGCAGAAGCCTTTCTTGAAAAAGGTTTTTAGAAGAAGTGGCATGTTACCACATAGCAACAAAAGACACTAAGTTCCAACTGAGAAAATATCAGAGGCCCTGAAGCTGTATGTGATTCGTTCTTTATTCAAAGCCCACACAAATGGACAGACAGGGACGTCGGGGGAGTTGAGCTTGCGGGGCAATAGGGCAGGGCAGCAGTTCATTGGGTACAGTCGTTGGTGTCTGTGCTACAGCAGCTTTTTGAAATCTCACGCCTCTGTCCCATGTGCACGTATGTTCGGGCTCTCAGGAGACCTGGGTCCCCACGTGTGACCGGAGCATCACACTTTCCAAAGCCCCCACAGAAGAGGAAACAGAGGAGTGGAGGGAGGCCATTTTAGTACTCTTCTGGTTGATAACAGGTTCTTTTTAATGCTGAGGCTCTTTCAACTTGTAGAGAATACAAATTCATTATATTTCTTTATAAGGTCCCTCCTCTAAGCCAGCAAGTGTGTATGAAAGGCCTCTGACGCTGTGGGCATTTGTGCTGGGCCAGTGGTGGGTAATTGTCCCTTTACTTTGCTTCCTCCCTCCTTCTCTCCCTTTACCCTTCCCTTCTTCCTTCCTTCCTTCCTTCCTTCCTTCTTTCCTTCCTTCCTTCCTCCTTCCTTCCTTCCTTATTTATTTATTTAATATTTTTTGGCTTTTTTCATCTGTTAGATTTAGAACACAGGTAAATTACGGAAGGAGGCAAGGAACCAAGATGGAAGAAAAGGTGCCCAGCATTAGACCCCATGTTTTAGGCTATAATATGTTTTCATCCTCTTTTCAAAAGCATTTTTAAAGGTTTTATTTATTTATTTTTAGGGAGGAGGAAGGGAGGGAGAAAGAAAGGGAGAGAAACATCAATGTGTGGTTGCCTCTCATGTGCCCCTCACTGGGGACCTGGCCTGCAACCCAGGCATGTGCCCCGACTGGGAATTGAACTGGGGACCCCTTGGTTCACAAGCCAGCATTCAGTCCACTGAGCCACACCAGCCAGGGCTCAAAAATTTTAATACAATCCCAATTTGGAAAAAACAACAACTTCACAGCTTGCAAAACTGACTTCTCACTTTCTATTTTATTTTTTATTTTTATTATTGTCTAAATGGGCTCATCTTTGAGGTGATTTCAAGGGGGCAGTTTTACAGGGCTTGTGTTTCCTTATTGATAGAAGAATATGTGAAGAGTGCTTTACATCATAATTGTCCAGAAGTCCCACTTTAACCACTTGGATTACATTGCTAAGATAATACTGAATTTCTTATTCAAATGCTGATTATTATTTTTCACCTTATTTTATCAAATAAAAGCAGTTACTGATGCCTTTCTATTAGATTTATTCCCAACTAAATGGAATGCCTCCCTGAATTTTTAAGTCATGTGATTCATTCTTTGAACCGTTTATGGAACAGAATGGTGGTTAATCTGTATGGCATTTCCCTGAACCAATTTTGTTTGCCAGTGAGAAATCCAAATATTCAAAACAAAGCCTCACTTTTACTATTTTATCTAGTTTTCTCTAGTAAATTGTGTGCAGTAGTACTACCTAAACTAAGAAAAACATTATTTTGCTTGTGAAAACACAAGTTAGCACCATATGTTCATTTATATGATTTGGAAAAATTGAATGTTTCTCTTTACTATTAAATATTTTTAAATGTCCACATATTTCAGTTAACTTCAGTATTTTTAGAAGCAGTGAGTGTAGACAGGGTTCATATTACCTTTTGGAATATAGCTCAATATAAGCAGTTGCCTTCATTCAGCATGAAAAATATTGTGATTTTTTAAAAAATGATCCATTGATCCTCATAGAAATTTACATTGGGTATATGACCCCCATGAGCTAGGAAAATATAAAATTGCCACAAAATGGCAAATGAATTACAGCATCAAAGATCATTTGTAAAATTTCTGACGGTTCAGAACATTAGAAGGTCAAAAATCAAAGATACATTGTCCTAATGCTGAAAAACAACATGATTTAATCACGTCCCGGTGTAGGCTTTTATAATTCAAAATAATTGTGCTGTCTATGAAATCTGACATTCAGATATGTAAGCTGCAGTTGTAATAAGAAATGAATCAAAGATTAGAAACATTCTACTTTTACTTCCCTGTTCTCTCAAAAGCAAATATAACTTTCCAACATAAAGACATTTTCTTTTACTACTTACTGTTTAATGTTATCTTTGTACAATGGATGTACATTCTTAACATCAGTGAAATGCCTGTTAAAATGTATAACACAGAAGTATAACAATTGTAAATTCAAGGATAACAATATTGAAATTCAGGTTTTAACCTTCATTGAATGCAAAGTTGAAAGTCTGTGTGGAGTGTTATTTTGATTAGTACAACCACTTATTTATCGCCCCTCACTATCCTTATTTTAAGAGTAGTAATCGCTTTATTTCAAGTAATAATGTATGTTCTTTTTATCTAGAAAGCAAGAGAACTTGAGGGTTCGAAAACATCATTAGCTAGCCGGTTTAACAGTATTGACTGTATCTTAGCCAGCGGATATGAATACGTTTTGCAGGAGGAAACGTGTATTCCACGGAAAGTCCATGGAGCCTGGAGCCATTTTTGGCAGACCTGCTTCTCATGTGAGACCTCCCGCCTTGTTGGGTGCCAAGTATTTTTGTATTCCGCACGGTGGCAGAGTCTGCCACCCCCAGACACGCCCTTTTGGCATACGGGTTATTTTGAGCTGAAGGCAGAAGCAGCAGATATGAGAAGAGGTACCTGCCCTCTCCCGTTTGCCCAAAAGCAGGACCTAAATTTGCAAAGGTGTCCTCTCCCAGCCCCTACCAGGACTGATAAAAGTCAATCACTGCAGACAGCTTTAGACCTTTATCAGCTCAGAGAGAGCGCCAGAGGAGTTTACCTAACAAACTTGACTAACTAGACTGTCCTTGCCTGTCCTTAGCCATGGGCCTGCCTTCGCTTTCCCAGGGTTTCCCAGAGACCCCAGGTCCTGCTTTTTGCCCCTGAGACGTCCAAGCTCCAACCGCACTTCCGAGTCCCTCACCTCGTGTGCTCCCAGGGTTAACATGCAGGATGGATGTTAATAGATACGTTTGTTTTTCTCCTGTTCCTCTGTGTTTGGCCCTGGCCATGTGTGCTGTCTAAAAAGTAAATTTAAATTGTTTCAACTCAAATGGAATTACATATTTAAACGCAGCCCAGGAGTGGAACCCTTGAGTGACGTGCCCGGTTGAACGCCCTGCTGGGGGCCTGGGCTTGGTCTCGCTGCCCAGGGCTGGTTTCTCTTTACCCACAAGCTGCTGTCACGGGAGCTTAGAGAATGAAACATCCAGGTTTTCGATGTTGTAGATTCCCGGTTTGGATATTGGCCCCATATTTAGTGCTTACTTCTTCAATTCAGTATCTCTCTTCATCTAAAAAGGTTCTTTGGGATTTTCACTAGAAATGCATTTAAAAATATTATTTTAATGTATTTATCATCTATGAGTTTTCAGATGAGAGTAGACCATTATTATGTTGGAAGAAAAAACAAGGTTAACTTATATTTACTGTTCAAATGTATTTTCTCCATCTGTATGATGCCAGTATATTGTCTTTTAGAAATTATCAATGAAGTGCTGGTAATTTTGTGTGGATTTGGAGACACTCTGAAGGAAATCATCCTTGGTTACCAGATATTGCTTGGTGACTCTGTTGTTGTTGTTTTTCCTTTGTTTCTCTTGGATATTTACTTTTGTCAAGAAGACGGTTATATTCTAATATGCATATCATTTTTTATGATTTCTCACATTTAGTATGAAATTAATAATGTCTTCTTCACTCTGAATTTATATATTTTTATACTATTTCAGTTTACTTTTAACATTTAAAGTTTGAACCCACCAGAAATTAATCCTAGTTTAAACTATGAAATGATAGCTTTATGTATTCTCGAGATGGCATGAATTTTTCCGGCTCCGTGCATTGCACAATGCGTCGTCTTCACCGATGCTAAAAAATCACTGATGTCTAATGCTGCAGGCCTACGCCCAAGAGGGAATGCATTGAGACCCCATTTCCTGCCCCCTTGTGGTTTCTCTGTCTCATCCTGCACCAGGACCGGACTGGTAGGATTTCCAGAAGTTTACTTATCTTTTTCTTCCCTTCTACCTTTTTCTTATATTGTTGTTATTGTCAATGTCTATGTGTAGGAACTTTAAACTTTACTTCTTTAAAAAAATTTTTTTTTAAAATTTTATTTATTCTTTGAGGGGAAAGGAGGGAGAAAGAGAGGGAAAGAAACAGCAATCTATGGTTGCCTCTCACATGGCCCTCACTGGGGACTTGGCCCGTAACCTAGGCATATGCCCCGACTGGGAATCGAACCGGGACCCTTTGGTTCCCAACCCGCACTCAATCCACTGAGCTACACCAGCCGGGGCACTTCTTTAAAAATTTTTAATGGTAACAGATTATGTTTTAAATATTAATTTAGGAAATTTAACATTTTATTGTATTGAGCTTTTGCAGCCAAAACCAGCATACTGCCTTTAATTGATTCAAATTTTAATTGTATGTCCCACAGAGAATTTTAAAATTTATTTTACATGACTCTTGTGTATTACTTTTAGAATATACTACCTCTTGCTGAATTCTTTCTCGTTGCTTTTATATGTGGACTCTGATCAAGCTGGTTTTGCTGGTGAGAGAGGAAGGCGATTGAACTTTGCATGTCCAAGGGGCTGCCCAAGGAGGGGGACGTGGGGACGGGCAGAGACCCTGCGTGCTGCCGCGGGCGCACGACGCGGTGAGCAGATGGCGTTTCTCTAGTTGTGCGCTTGAAACCTGCACGGTTTCGTGAGCCAATGTCACCCCAACGCACTCAATTTAAGAAGTCGGGTGACATATTTTCAGTTCACTTCATTTCAGTTTTCCTGGCACACATGTTTTTTTTTTTTTGGTAAATAATGATCGTTTTCTAGTTTTTTACCTCATTTATCTTTTTTGTCTCATCACGGATGCCACTATATCCAAAACAGTGGTAAGCAAGCGTGGTCATAATGACGCTCGGGTGTGCTGTCGCTAAATTTAACGGGGACACTGTTTGCACATTAGTACAAAGTAAGTTTAAATTGTGGATATTTATTTGATATTAGAAATGATAAAAATAAACATATTATATATAAACCTAGAACTTAGAGTATTATAATACTATAATTATACTATACAATACTTTATTTGACACTTATACTGTAGTATTGTAATACTATAGGTATTACATTGTGCTACACACTATACTCTATACTTTAGTTATACTACAGATAGAGCAAAGGTAAGTTTTTAGTTGTTCATATGGAAAACAATAAAATAATTAATAAATAATAATACAATAATAAGCTCTGTTCACATACTCACAACTGTAAGGCTACTTTTGCCCCATCCTGTATAGTGATACTCTAGTATTATACTACTAGAAATTCTAGATTTATATATAAATATATGTTTAATCTTATATCTATATTTTGTAATATCAAATAAATATCCATCATTTTAAATGTATTATGCACTATTTAAATCAAACAGAGATGTTAAATTTTTATCAAATATCTTTTTAACTTTTAAGTAGTTATAAATATTTTATAATTGAATCCATTATTCAAATTATAATAGTAGATTCCTTTAATATTGAATTATACCTGAATTCAGTAAGACTGTCATTAATGTTGGATTATTAATACATTATTATGCTCCTGTATTCTGTTTGCTAATATTTAATTTAGGATTTATGTTCAATATTAAAATTGCTGTATCATTTTTCTTTGCTTGTCTTTTACCTATGTTTAGATTTGTTAAAGATGTTCTTGAACAATTTAAATAGCATAGCTTTATATGATTTAAATAATTGATGAAATTACATGAATTTTCATTAATTTATGGTTAGTGCCTTATCTTGAATGTTTATGTATCTGGAGGCAGGAAGTGAGGGTTTGTACTTTGACAAATTTCTCTATTTCTTCATCTATATTAAGCTGCAGATTTCAACTTTTTATGTTAGCTTGAGTGAGTTATCTTAGATTATTTTATCTACCTTTGCAAATTAGTTTTTACTGAGATGAGCAAAAATGACTTATAATTCTTTAATGCCAGATTCTGTGAAAATTTGCATCTTTCATTTTTGTTTGATGTATTTGTATTTCCAGCCTTTTTTTTTAAAGATTTTATTTATTTATTTTTAGAGAGAGGGGAAAGGAAGGAGAAAGAGAGGGAGAGAAACATCACTGTGTGGTTGCCTCTTGCACGCCCCCTACTGGTGACCTGGCCCATAACCCAGGTGGTGCCCTGACTAGGAACTGAACCAGTGATCCTTTGGTTCACGGGCCCGCATTCAATCCACTGAGCTATACCAGCCAGGGCGATTTCCCTCCTTTTTAAGTGAGATAATGATTTATCTATTTTATTCTTATTTTTACTATAGACTCATTTATCAGAAACTTAACTAAATCCCATTTTGTAGTTTAATATTTTTTATTGATCGCTTTGGTTCTCCTTGCCTTAGTGCTCTTGAACGTTTTAGGTTGAACAGTCATTGAAATTTTTTCTACTTAGTAATGTGAGTTGTTAGATTATTAAATATTTCTCTAAGCACAGTTTTAGGTCTATAGGCTGTTAAATGTACTATTTTTATTATTGTTGATTTCTAGGCACTCATATTGGTTTGAAACCAAAAACTATTAGAGAAAATTTTTATATCTTAAAATTTTGGTAAAGATGGGAGAAATCCCTCTTTTTTGTTCTTATAATGTTTTGGACACTCCACTGATATATTCTGCTGTCTTGTTTAATTTTTATACCAAAAATGAGAAGTAGACATCTTTACTTACATTGTGTCCAATGCAAAGGGATCTGACAGTATTTAAGTAGCAGGGTACACTACGGAAAAATAAGAGCGAAAGCTAAAATTCAGCCTACTTCTTCTAGGGGTCAAGTGTTTCCTTTTTCAGGTGTATGTGAAAGGAGTTCATGCGTTCACAGAGTAATGAAGGGATGTAATTAAAGAAGAAGATGCAAGCGCCCGAGGTACCAGCGGGAGTGGCTCGAACCTCACTCCCCGGGGCTGTGCACTGAGGGGCAGGCACCTGGCCCTGGGGAGGGTGGGATGTGCAGACTGTGTACCCAGGGACCCTGCTGCGCTCGGTGACTCAACGCTTTTGCAAATTCTCTAGCCCTGAGTCACGAACACTGCTGTCTTGCCATAAAACTGAGAGGCTTCCTAAGTAATTATTATTTGGTTTTTATTTTCCCAGTTGAATGCCTTTGGGTTGTGATGGGATGAGATTTGAGGTTGGGAAGCTGAATAATGCTGCGGAAAGGTATTGTCCCAGTGATCTGGCAAACAGAGGGCTGGCTGGGGCTGCTCTGATTTACAGGGTGT
Source organism: Micronycteris hirsuta (assembly GCA_004026765.1). Lineage (NCBI taxonomy): Eukaryota > Metazoa > Chordata > Mammalia > Chiroptera > Phyllostomidae > Micronycteris > Micronycteris hirsuta. The sequence continues at coordinate 30,838 of PVJI01007126.1, forward strand.
TAGAAAATTTGAAGTGACAAACTCAATTTCATCTGTAATAGAGAAATCCTCCTTCCTTGATCCACTTGGGTTATTTACTGGGACGCACAGAAGACCTTACCTCAGGATGACATGCATCTTAAAACTCAGAACCTGAATCTGTAGCTTAAGAGTTGTGACTAGAAGGTTCTGCGGGATCTAATTTACATCTCCCTTTCCTAAAGAGAATGTGGAGAATATCTGAAGGTTAAGCTATTCTTGTTGGCCTACCACTTAAAGAGAAAATCTAGACCTTCCTGGGCATGTTCCCACATGAGTCTCTCGTAATGCCCTTGAAAAGGGGCAGAAGAACCCCGGGTGGGTGTAGGCAAGGCTAAACTTGAACTTTTGGAGAACATCTCTCCCTCATGTCACAAGTTGCGGTCCACACTAAGTCTGTGTTAGCCCAGGAATAGCCACAGACTGTAACAAAATAACTGTTTTAACGATTATATTTCATGGGAGCCACTGAATGACTTGCCTCGTAAATTGCTATTCGCTAAGAACTAATGTATCCTACTGTGAAGACTTGGTTGACAAAGCTTGTCCATGCCTGCAATTCCTCCTACTTTGTTTGTAAGAGAAAAGATGTGAAACACATCTGGAAACAGAAACTATTCTCCTTGGAAAGCAGAGAGAACCTAGTTTTTGTAGTGGGTTTGTCTTTTTTAAGGCAATAAAATCACCCAGTTTGTTTTTACCGCAATGTAGTAATGTCAGATATTCTCAATGACAACAATAAACACGTAATTTAACCGTCATGTATGTGCTCACAAAGCAGGGATGTATGGTTGGCGAAACATGGAGAGGGGGCGTAACTTGGATTACACTTTTGTGAAGTTACGCATATATGGAGCATGTTTACTGATCTTCAGTACAGTTGTTGGTTATTGACTTATTAACATCTTTTGCAAGGAAACACTTATGCTCACTATTTCCTAGTAAAAGACCCCTTTATTACTTTTAAATGTTACATACATTTCTGTGGGATTTTGACGTTGGACGTGGGACCACCATCAGGCTGCATACAGGGCATGCCGTGGCATTGAATGTGAGCAAGTGATTTAAAATTAGGTGTGCTCCTTCACAGGGCATAGCGTTGAATGAGAATAAAATGCTAATACAAATCCTATCTGTAAAAATGCCACAAGGGGCTTGGAGATGATCATTTGCTTGTTAGTCTGTAAGCGTTTGATTTTCAGAAATAAATGGTGAGTTTCTACTAGAGCCTCACATTCCGATATATTCCTATCTTCCAAAGCTCTGACAGGTTGCACATACTTGTTTGTTATGTTAGGCAGTGAGACACGGTCTGCTGTATCTTAGGATTTACTTATATTTATAGAATTATTTTAATATTTTTATCTTTAAAAATGGCATAAGTCTCTTTAGATTTTTTTAAATTGTGAGCATCATATGACTCTGTTAAATGGGTTGGAATCTCCCTCTATAATAACATAATCATGCGAGGTGAGGAGAGGAAACTAAGTCGAATGAAGCTTCCTACTTTTTCTAGTAGAGAAATAAGGATGACTGTGTAGAAAATCGCGGGCGGCCTGCTGTCAAGTAGTAGCTAGTCGAGCACAGGAGCAAGGCATTGCCTGTGTCACCCTCTTGTGTGAAGTCCCTTCTTCCCAGCCCTTTCCTGCCCTTCAGATCCCAGATGAGGAACCGCTGGTCCTCCTTGACACTTCCCCAGAGGCCTGCTCTCGAAGGCAGTCCCTCCGCAGTGATGGTGGCTTCACTCCCTCGATGTCTCTGGGCCGCACCGCCTCTCCCTGCCACCCATTCTGCCTGCTGTCCCCCTCCCCCTGCCGCCAGCTGACTTCTCAGCCCTCTGTGTATTTCCAGGGCATAGAAACAGCGCCCCTTCCCAAGTCGGCCCACTTCCATGGGCTGCTTCCCAGCGTATTTTCCATCATGCCTGAGCCCCCTGCATTTTCAACCCCCAGTGGTGCTGTGAATCTCACACTGAAGCCAGTGTTAAACCCCGGGAGCCTGGAGGGACTCACCCCTCTCCAGCTCCCCAGCCTTCTCTTGCTCTCTGCTCCCTCCTTCCACCTTCTCACTTCCATGGCTCCTGTCTGGCTGTTCCCCACCCAGGGCCTTTGCACAGACCGCACTCACTGCCCGGATCATTGTGTCCTCTTTTGTCATCTGGGTGATACCTGAAGGTGTCGCACAGTTTTCAGGTTTCACATCAAGAAGCATAGCCTTCCCCAACCCCCACGACAAACAAATTCTCTGGGAATTTTCCTTCCCAGAACGATCCATAATAGCAATGCCACCTTTGGGCAATTCTTTGGTTCGTACCCATCTCTCTCACTTGCCTGCTGTTCCGCGCGGGCAAAGTTGTGTTAATGACTACTAGTACCAAGATATTGCACCCTCTGTATGGAGCGTGGTGCTTGCCGCCTCACTGGATGTCTGCTCGATGAATGGCTATGAATAAGTGAGTGAGAAGGCGCCAGTTCAGCTTCAGAGATGGCAACAATGAGACGGTGCTTTTGGGGCCGGATACCTTGGGAAGTCGGTCGGCCTCAGCTGGTGCCCCTTCTGCTGCTGGCAGGTTCTACCCCAGATACTTGTACAGTCTCAGAATAGTAGCAAAAAAAAAGTATTATTAATCGAATGTCTCAGGAACTATATGTACAATGAACTTTATAGAGTGCTTTAACAGGTTTGGCCGTGATCTCTAAAAAGCATCTACAATATAAGATGTCAGAACTTCCCGATTTCTGTGACATTTTTGTCTCCAGCAGGCACAGATATCTGCTGAAGGGGCATCCGTTTGAATAAGTATGTGAGGTTGTATTTTGAGATGTAAACAGATGGAAGCTTCTTTTCTTGATAATTCCAACCATTCCATATGGCAGAAGGATTAGATTTCTTTTTGGATAGTCAGCGTCAGATTTCCTTACCCCCAAGGTTAAGATTTCTGCCCTCTCTGGGACAAAAGAGAGAGGAGGATGAGGGGGAAGTCAAAAGATTAAAAGCTAGTGTGTCTTAGAGGTCCCGGGAGAGAGTGGTAGAGCCCTGTGGCAAGGAGATCAGAAGGCACTTCAGCGGGTGGGGGCTACTGTCACCTGATGGGGCCAAGGACACAGCAAGCTCCAGGGTGTCCTGCATGATGTGGAAGCAGAAGGAATGTCTGCCCGCTCCTGGCTGGGCCAGGCCATTGACTGAGGAGACTCGACCCCGAGACCGCCTCCTAGTGGAGGTGTTGCTGAACTGTCTTACTCATTTGACCCCTTACCGTGTGCACCAGAGGCCGCATTTGCATTTAACCGCCTTCCTGGATAGGAGGAAATTATTTTTACCACTTTGTATTTTGGAAACTCCTATTTTCTGAGGGAGGAAGGAAGTAAAGGAGATTCAGAGAATGGAATGTGTTCTCTAGTTTTAGCCAGAGGCCTCCCACAGAGAGGTAATGGTTTGAAAGCCTAGAATGACTGATACCACTGCTTAGTACTGTAGGAGTCAAGTGCCTTCTACAGATGTAAAGTAGTAGAGGAAACTCCATCACCCAAATGGCAAAATACATTTTAACTAGAGTTCGGTCGGCCAAGAAGGAACGGTGCCTTAAAAAGAGCGAGGCTTACTGTGACCTGAAGATAGGACAGGGACCCGGATTGCCTGTGTGCCAGTGAGCGCTGCCTGTGGCCTTTCGGATTTTGTTGGTGTTCTCTTGGGTTTCAGGGGAGATTTAAGAAATATATTTAAGCAATAGAAGTGAAAGATACAATCCCCTTATGAGCGCTTCCTCCTTTTTGATAATATATATACCAAGCAAGGCATTTTTGAGGATGAGGGTTGGTTTGAAAGCCTTCATGCTCATAAATCACATTTTTGTCATTATACGTATTTTTGTGTTTTTCTCTCAAATAACTCAGTTTATAGGTTGAAAGACACTTTTCAGAATTCGTCTCACTAAAAGAAGAACATGATTTGCTTCAGAAATCACATTTGCTTCGTTATTATTTAGGGTTTTTTTCCTTTTATTTTATCACTACCGTCTCCATTGGTTTCTGTGGAATAAATATTTGATCGCAATGTGGAAAATTCATAGATTTTCCTCAGTAAGCAGAGTCAAACTTTTATATTATTAGTTTGCTACTTTTTTGCTGAATTCTAGTGAGAAGCTCATTTTGACATACAACATATTCTGACCTAGGATCAAAGGTCTAAATTCCTCCTGGGGAAAGTGGGTGCCCTCCTGATTTTCTAAGGGATGTTTGTTATGCAGCATCCATTCCCTGGAGAACAAACTGCTAGATGCGGCACGCCGAAGTGTATTTGATGTACCATCATCTGAACTGTTAGCGTATTTATTTCTCCAGCTACACAGAGTTCCGGCTGCCCAGCGAGCAGAGGTGGCACGGTGCCATTCAACAGGCACTTGCCTGGGGGACCAAGGACAAAGTGTCCCTGATTGTGTCCTAACGACTCTGTGTTTGCTGAGGGCACCTGTGTTTTGCCTCCCATTGGTTATGAGCCAAAGAAAAGTAATTAATGCTTTCATATCCTTGCACTTGTGAAATTTCTGTTCCTCCTTCTCCCACATATCAGGGAAATATATTCGGCTTTAATATACTCCAAGTTAGCAAGAATGAGTGAATGTTATGTATGCATGTGACTAATCTTCATGAGATCCAACCTCTAACCACTCATTGATTTTATAATAATTACTGTGAAAGGCAGTGTGGTACTGTTGAGGCAAGATTTAGATTTATATCAGCCAAACCTCAGTTGATATTATAGTCCTTATTAGCTGTGTGGAATTGATTGAGTTTTTTACACTTTGGGGCCTTGTCTGGAACGTGAGGTTAGCAATACCTATCCTCATGTGTTGTTAGGATGATTAAATAAAATAATTCATATCTGTAATGCAATAACCCAGAATGCTCCATCAAAGATTATTTTCATACAGCAAAAAATCCCGAAGCTTCACCACCGCTGATGGTTGCTTTGCCTTCTCAGCTCCCTCCTGATGCTTTGTCCCCTTTGGACATTTGCTAAAGATCTGGTGGCTATTCAGGCCCCTGCTGAGAAGATCTTTATACAAAGATCGCGGTACCTCCGCCCTGTGACCCTGCCAGTCTGGCCAGCTTGTGCTTGGTCTGTAACTAACTGAGCAGAGAGCTGCTTGCCTCTGGCTTAGTGTAAGACTATGTCCCCAGACAGGAAAGACGTGTTTATGTCCCTTCTTTGGAGAATTTTGTATGTGACACTCATAAAATATATTTCTTCTTCTTTGCTGCTTCTCACTATATCCTCACAATAAATCCCCATCACTCGAGTTACTTGAATGTGTCCCTTTTCATTCAGTGCAACCAGAAAGTTAATACACAAAACAGGTCTCTCCTCTATTTCACCAACAGTGCAATACCTAAGAGATGTTTTGAGCAGTCATCATTGTTCCTCCTAAAAAACTGGGTATAAATGACCATTGTCCACTTTATTTCCAAGGAATGGAACTGCCCCTTTGAGAAGCTCCCTGAGAAGCACAAGAATTGGAATATGAAAGAGAAAACTGGTCACTGGTCCAAGTCCCTGATCAAGTCTCTGTGTGAGTATCTAATATTTGTATCATATTGTTTAGTATCAGAGTAAATGGTAAGTGGGGAGAAAGTGATGGATTAGTTTAATTTTTTACAAAATTTAGTACAGTGCCATGAAGTAGAAGTTATTGGCACAATATCTTCCAACAGAGCTAAAATTTTCAAATAACTACTTTGGAAGTTTACTTAATTCATGTTTATAAATTAGATTAAAGATAAAAAACATTTAAAGGAGACAGTATCATCTAACGTGTTTCAAAAACTTTTAATTTATGTTCAAAATGACAATTACCAGGTTCTAATTAAATAATGAGAGGGAACAATGGTTCAATGCTTTGATGATAGGAACAGTCCTTGATTACTAGAACCCAAGTTATTGATCTCAGGCAACCTCAGTTTTTCTCTGATCAGAATAAATGAAGTTTTCTTTTCATGGGCATTAAAAATGTTAAGATCAGAGTGTTTGGTTTTGTTCTGATGTTATAAATATCATTAATCGACTTTGATAGAGCCAATTGTCTTCTTTAACTCGTAATATTAAAGAAGTCGTTAACCCTGGTCCTCTTTAACTCTTAAGACATAAGATGATGTAGACCTACATAAATGAATAATTAGTATTTCATCCTCCTAGTAAAATTGCTATAATCCTTTACCTGCTTACATATGCATACGCATATGTACACATAAATGAATATGAAAAGAGTTTAAAGTTGGATGTAAAAAGTTACGTATATTATAATGTCTTCAAAGTCATTTCCATGCATCCTTAAAGTAGGTTATATCGTGAAGGGCTGGGTAGTGCTGTTAAGTAATGTCTCTGGGGTGTCACCCCAATCAGCTCACTGTCTTACTACTTCATGTACCATTACGTGCCGCAGACATATCTGCATGCAGACGCTGATGGGTTCCACAAGCCAACTGATGACCAAGTTCAGTGGTAGAAACTGTCCATTACCTGTGTAACGTGGCAATGTTTCTGTCTTGGATAATGAGACATTTTATGTTCCAGAAAAGGGCCTCATCTGAACCTTGAGGCAAATTTGCATTGCACTGTTTTCTGACTTACCCCAAGGAGTCAGAAAACTGTAGTTAACTTTTAGAATAATTTAACCGTACAAGGCCTTAGGGTAAGAGGAAAACTCCAATAGTAATTAGGACCCTAATTATCTAGGACGCCTATACATTAAGTTCAGGGTGTGGAATTACCAGAGGAACGCACAAGGAAATGGAGGCTTATTTCAATTTGTCGCGTACTCTGAGTTTTTTCTTTTCACTGTTAATTGGGGGACCCATTGTCTTCTGTATCACGCGAAGGTCCAATTAATCTTCAGGTGGTGTGTAAGTAATGTGCGTGTTACTTCCACTTATGGGGTAATAATATATCATAAATGGCTACATTTGTCTGGGAAAAAAGCTAGAAGCTTCCTTTCATGACCCTTTAATTTCTGTCATGTTAAAATAGTCTTCGGGGAATAAATTCATTTCCATATCTGGATTTGGGGAGTGCCTGTCCCACTTAATCTCTGTGGGAGGTCGCTGACTGAGATGTACAACTGTGTTTGTGTGGGGGGTGTGCCTTTTTTTTTTCTAGTGGTCTGGAAGAACCTCATTACCCTTCACTTCCAATTCCACAAGAGTCTTGCTTCCGCTGTCTCGGGAGCTCTCTTCAGACATGAACATGGACTGCCAGCTGTGTGAGGGCGACCGCTCCTCTCAGTTTTCCCAGATAACATGAGACCGTGGATGCTGTCGGCCAGTGCTCTCTCCTCTGCGCCATGGTGATTTTTGTCACCTTTGTGCACGGGGGCTCCCCGTGTGGCTTCTCCCCAGTAGCTAGCATGGGTCTGCATGCGGGGGCAACCCTGAGATCCCTGGGAGCCCTGGGCCTGACCACTCAGGGAGCTGGAGGGCCTGGGAACGTGTGCCTGTCCAGATCTGTGCTCGACCAGTGGCAGACCAGTGTGGAGATGAAATATTTCAGCTCCCTTGTCCCCTGGCCCTCCCAGGTGTGGCCTGCACTGTTTCTCTCTCCAGAGACCTCTTGGGTAGGGTTGCCAAATTTTGCAAATAAAAATACAAGGAGGAATTGTTTTCTGGTATAAGTATTCCTATGCAATATTTGGAACATACTTATACTACACCCCCAAATTTAATTATTATTTACCTTAAATTCCACTGTAACTGCATGTCCTGTGCTTTCTCTGAGAAGCACACTCCCCTGGGCCTTCTCTGGAGGAGGCAGGTGTTCCCGCTCAGCTTGGCTCCTGCCCCGACTCTGGGCCCTCTCCTCTACCCGGTTTTCCTGGGAATGCACCCCGAGGAATCCCTCTAACCGAAATCAGGCCCTGCCTCTGCAAAGCCTGAGCTAAGACAGGCAGCTCTATTTGTCACTTTGCCAGGATTGTGACTCCCTTCTCCCCCAACACTTTCTTGGTTTGAATGACAAATTATGTGGTCGTTGAGCTATTATAAAAATATAACTTACTGAGGACGTTATGCTGTTTTAAAGAAGCGGAACATAATGAACCGTGCGGTGACTGCAGAGTGGGAGGTTAGGAGCATTATGATAGGGAAGGGGTTTTGCAACAAGCGGGCTTCGTCGAAGGCCTGTGGTTTTCAGAACAGGTGGGGATGCTGAGTCGGTCCCTTGCACTGCCGTCGAGAGGTGGAGGGATGTTGGCTATTTGCTGGGACTGAAGGGCTTGATGCTGCACCCCGGGGTTTCTGGCCTCATCAACGTTCCCTTCGCCTGCATATACCATATAAAGTGCAGAGCGGGCACACTGCAGAGGCCCTGCAGGTTTGGACAATGTGCCATATCAGCAGAGGGCCCCGAAACCTGAAGTTGGGGGAGACACTTGAGGCGCTCACAGGACCCTGAGCTGCGTAGGAGTCAGACCTGATGATGATTGACGTTACATTTCCCATTGACTGCAAGGGGTGAATGTAAGTCATGAATGAATTGATTGAAATAAAATAGGATAACCTTTTTTTTTTTGCATACATCCAAGTGTATGGACGCACATTGTAACACCACATTTTATAGAATTGTGTGATAAAGCTAATAATTATTTAACTACCTCTTTAAATTTTAGTTGTAATCTGTTAAGTAATCAAAATGGCCACCTAAGTACTTGTGTGTTTATTTGAAACTTGTGATGTGAATCTAATTTCTAGATTTATAATCTAAACACATACAGGACTATTTTAATATTAACTTGCAGTGATCTGAAATAGCCATGAAAGAGAGACAGCTATTTCAGGGGGAGAAATGTATGGACTTAGCATGTGATTACATTTGTAGGGTTTCAGATTAAATACTCCCATTAAACTGTAGTCACCATGCTATCACGCATTCACAAATTGAAAAACGACGTATAAATCTGGAGTGAAATATTTGATGCACCTTTACTTATTGGAAATATAAATTAAGCCACATGAGCTGCATGATCTTAAACATATAAGACCAAAGAGTATATTTTCTATTGCTTTAGAAAATGAGCTGTGTTAATCAACTCCCTCGGCTGCATTAGTATGGCATGGCCCCATACTTTAAGTGCACTCAATTTCATATCATTGGTACTTTCTCAATGAAGAGCTAAAATGTAGAAATTAGAAGACATGATGAATAGCCTTTATTCTAAGGTCAGACATAAGGTACTCAAAGCTAATGGGAAACATCATTCTAAGCCAGAGCAAATGAGCCTGACCATCGGAACAAACCGCGGGTCTCAGCCTGGAAACCGTCTTGAATGTCAAGGGATCCGCTCTCCGTTTGCAGTGTTTCATTGTTCATATAAATACTTAATGAAAATATTATTAGACTGTTCAGCTGAGTGAAATAAACTGATGGCATGGGTAGCTAAAGAGGCTTACTTAATATTCACTAAATGAAGTGGCATCATAATTTATTTTGCATGTCATATTAGTCTTCTGAGAGGTTTTGTACTTTTAAACTTTTTAGCACTCTTTAAAAGGCATCAGTACTGCCATAATTATGAGTTTTTAATATATTTTTATGGTTATTGAAAATGCAGCACACAGTTTACAGGGAGACAGAAGACGTCCGTCCACATGGTGCAGGATGGAGACGAGGTAACACAGAGTTTGGAGGTTGACGCCCCTTTAATGCGGTGTCACTGGCTCACTACAGAAGTTGACTTTATGCCACATACAATTATATAGTAGGTTTCTCAAGAAGAGAATTTACATGATTAAGTTAATAAGGCGGAAAGCCTTTTAACTATCATGTGAGCTTTGAATTTTTAGGAAAATTGGGAGTCACCTGTTCTGAATCGTACGTGCTTTTAAACACTACTTTAGTAAGGCAATGTGAAGAAAAATGTGGAATCACAAGTTTTAGAGAAATGTTACAACCTATATTGACATATAAAATTTCTCAAATTGTCTTTCTAAATGCTGCCTATAGTGGTCGTCTTCAAAAATGTCATTTAAATATCATGTAGATGTATATAGGATAGTAAAATGCATAGAAAAACAAAGAAACATGTGTTCTGGTATATTCTTTGGAAAGTCAAAAACAAAAGAAAGGGCTGACTCTATTTTGTCTTTACCCTGAAATTATAAAGGAAATAAATCTATTACATTACTTCTTAAAGGTGAGGCATAACAAGTATTTGCCCAAGCTTGCTTCCATTCTCAGTGTTTCTGAGGAAAAGAGTGAGTCCAGATAAAGAAACGTGCTTAAAGGTTTGTACCGTTCCAGGGTGGCCCTGTAGGTGAGCGGGAGAAGATTGTTGTTTCAATAAATAAGACCGTAACCGTTGGATGTCCACATGAATAAGAAAACCTTGACTCTTTTTTATACCTTATGTAAAGTAAAAATCGCTGGTGCCGTGTAGAATTTAGAAGGTACAACATGGAAGATTTTAGAAGACATGGAAGAACTTATCTTTTTGACCTTGGGTAGAGAAATATTTTTAGACAAGAATCCCAAAAGCATTAAGAATAAGAAGGATTGATACATTAGACTAAATTAAAATTGTGTATCAAAATTCACCATTAAGAGAGAAAACACAGAATGGCCGACGATATTTGCAATGTCATGTAAAAAAGACTCATGTCTAGAATATAGAAAAAAAGGACAAGTCAGTGAAAGAAATGCAGCATCCAAAAGAAAAGGGGCAAGAGACGTGGGCAGGCACGTCGCAGAACACGGTGTCAACATGGCCAATAAGAACAGAGAAGGTGTGGAAGGGGTGCTGTGTCGGTGATCGCTGGTGAAACGCACACCAAACCACTACGATATGCCCCTAGACAACCCCCGAGGGCTATGACGGTTGACAATCCCAGTATCTACAAGACTGTGCACCACCAGGACCTCCCACACACTGCCGGTGGCAGTCAAACTCAGTGTAAATGCTTCGGAAAACCATTCTGTGTTGTCTGTTAGCTTTGAAAGTAAAGATTTTCTGTGATTTTAAATCCCACTCTACTTTCGATACATGTGGGCGCACCTGTGTGGTAAGACTTGTCGAAAGGAGCTCATGCAGCATCGTTGTCATCGCTAAAAACCGGAAGTAACATCGATGACCATGGAGAGTAAATGGACCGGGGACGGCGGGGCATTGATACAATGAGACCGTCTAACACACTGAGCCTCAGCAGCCCTCCGCTGTCCATGCGGCGTGGGAGGCGTGCCTACGCACAGTGCTGATGAAAATGTGCTACGCACAAAATAAAACCTTTTTAAGAAGACATTAAGTTAAAAAATCTAATATATACCAATATAATATAAACATATATATATATATATATGTTTCTGGAAAACCTGTTTTTTTTGTTTTTTTTTTTGAACAAGTACTTCTTTTAGTAGCACACATTTACTTGGGCATTTGTAACACCTAGAAAAGTGCACTGTGTATCACCCGTGCTGGAGAAAGGCCTGCTGATTGAATGAATCCATTGGGTGGATAAATGTGTCAGTGAATGATTTGTATTATTCTAATTGGATGATCTGCTATATAATCCACATCCTTTCAAAGCACTTTTGCTTCTTGGAGCTGATGCAATTAAGCCAAAGTTAACAGAAGGGGAGAAAAGAAAGCAAATGAGAACTCATTGCAAACTGTAGAACATTATTGGTCTCTTGAAAGAGACCATCATTTGGAATGAGTTTTTACGTAGGATGCCAGCTCCGAGTCTTCATTTGCTTTAGGGAGGTAAACTGTTTTTGGTAGACTGAAATCATTAAATCACAAAAGAAGGCTACAAAAGGTGACATGGTCACCTGTGCCGGTGACAGATTTGATTGGAGGTATCTAGGAGATATTGCCACAAACTCCTTATGATGGTTCAGTTCAATTGAACTAGGATGTCATTAAGCTTGATCCTCCCTCCTAGAATAGAGACCCCGCGCAGGGTCAGTGTTCTGCAGGAGGGGGTGTAACTAAGAGCCACAGTTGCCTCCTTTCTCCGTGACTTTATGGAAGGTGAGTAGAGACTTTGAAAGGCATTGCAGCCTTTTTCTCTCCAAGAGAAACTTTTTGGCTGGATATTACTCTGTGTGGCATTTCTCTGTCATACTAACCAATGCCAGGGGTAAATTTCCTGGGGGTAATGAGTATATTTTTCTCTTGCTACAGAAAGAATTGAACTCAAAGTTCTAAAGAAAATCAATATACTGAAATCCAGGTAAAGAACTCATGATTTGTTCTTCAGAATGTTGAAGCTAAAAAAGGGTATGGAAACTCTCCTCTTAAGCTTAAAAACAATAATCCTGTAATATACAATGGGATCTATGTGGATAAGTGAAGAAATTTATTCCTTAAAAGAAAAGGCTGAGACTAGCATATAATATAAATCTAATATTTGAACATTAATTTTGACATGAAAAGAGTTTTTGAGATGGTTCTCGTGATTAGTTGTCATTCCTTGGAGCTTACTGATAAAATCTTAAATGTACAATGTCATGTAGTTCTCTGTTTTCACTGAGGGTATAAATTTAACCTACCGCAGCATAAATTCAGTAATATATATTGAGGACGGTTTTGATAGCCAAGGTCATTGAATTAAAAAACAGACTTACCGGAAGGGAATTTTTAGTCTGTTGCTGTGCAGTCATTCAGTAACACTGCCGAGCATGCCGAGCATGACTTGTATGCATTTCCAGATGAAGCTAGCAAGATGAATCCGATCCGCTTTCAAGGATCTTCACCATTATATAATTCTGCAAGATGGATGGAATATACTTTACGCATAAGTCAAAGATCAGAAGGCAAAGGTGTATGTAGCTTTGTCAATACAAATCACTTCTGCAACATTTACAGACGAGGACAGATGGTTGATATTGATCTTTTTCCTTTCTTACCATTTGTCCACCTCGAAGAATGTAAAATCCTTACGGTATTAAGTCTTCTGGTGGTTGTATTTTATTCTATAAAATAAAGCAAGATATAATAATGAAATAATTTTTGGTATGTATTTAAAATCACATTTTCTAATAACAAGAAATCCCACTTTTGTAGACAAATATAAACGTTTTCTACATGTTTGGGTACCATACATTGTTGGTACCTAAGAAAAACTTGCTAATGCAGTTTGTTTAAATGGTTTCCAGATCCTTTAGATGTTACTGAAGAAATTTTAATGAATCTGTATCCCTCTTAAAGTGCTTTGTGTGGTGGAGAATAAATATATCTTTTCTTAGGGTTGGCGTTCTTACCCTAAACGTTACTGCCACATAGTGTTGTTTTTTCACCAAAACTTTTGGGATACTATTTGTTAGCAATACAATGAAGTGAATTTTGAAGACTTCATTTTGTTGCATTATCTCACATTTTCCATGTTTTTCTGTACTATTTACCTTAAATTACACTTTTTAAGACAGGTGTCATTTCCTTTCTGTTTCCTTTGAGTAAACATCATGAGAAGAATGAGAATATGTGCTCTGATCAGCATGGCTCAGTTGGTTGGCCGTTGTTCTGCAGGATAAAAGGACAGAGGTTCGATTCCCCTGTCGGGCACATGCGTGGGTTGCTGGGTCGGTCCCACATCAGGGTGTGTGCAGGAGGCAACTTATCAGTGTTTCTCACACCAATGTTTCTCTCTCTCTCTTTCTCCCTCCCTCCCCTTCTCTCTAAAAATAAGTAAAATATTTAAAAACAACAAAAAAGAATGAGACTAGGCAATATCAGAATATTAGTATTTATAATAATACATGAATTTAAGAAGTGCTGATAATTTTCCATTCCATGTTGAATAAATTCAAACTTATCTTTTTTATTAATAAAAGTTTGAAATGCCCCTATGTGTCAAAAAATAGAACATTTAGATCAGGTGATGATGTGTGGATTGTACCAACCAAATCACGTAAGACACATTGAATGAAGAAATCCACATAGGTTGTACAAGTATTCATTTAGAAATGAAAGCAGAGTTATCACACAGTGCTTAGTTTTACCTCTTTCATCCACCAGAATTTTTCCTAACCCCCATCTGAGGATATATTTATTGCTTTAGAGAGGGAGAGAAACATTGATTGGTTGCCTCCTGTATGCGCCCTTACTAGGGATTGAACCCACGACTTCGGTATATGCCCTGACCAGGGATCGATCCCACAACCTTTTGGTGTATAGGATGATGATGCAACCAGCTGAGCCACCTGGCAGAAAATGTGCCACTACGTTGCTTACATAGGGTTGACTTTTTCTAGCATCGCCATTTCTCATCCTGTGTGTCTGTCTGCAATTTGAAGTAGTTCCCAGCAGATGGCAATATAGGGACCGTATCCGAGTGGGCGGGCAGTCCTCACAGCAGACATGCCCTCTGTAACAGCGGGTAATTGTGGAAGGTCATGGAACGTAGCTTTGGTTCAGAGTATATTAAAAAATACTACTTATTTCTAAATTTAAAAAATGTAACTCAACGAAAGGAGGTTTATATATAAGAAAGAAGGTGTAGCAAGCAAGGATTTTGCGAATGATAAATTGTCTGAAACCTGTTTCTATCCCAGGTGCTTCAATAAATCTGAGTATTCCATCTGGCATAGACCATGTATCACAGTTGAACCTTTAGTCCATTATCTAACTTCACAGGTCTCAATCTTGCTCATCACCTGCACACCCTGACTGCAGGCCTCTACCCAGTCTGACCCTTTGACACTTGCTGTGCGTCAGCAGCAAGGAGCAGTTAGATTGGGACAATCCCGTGCAACTCGCAGCAGCTTTTTGGAACAGCCTCGCTTCTCACCCATCCCACTACCCTTGTCTGACTCCAGAGCTCCTGGTCAGGCCGTAACTGCATTTTTCTCACCCTCTCCCAGCCTCTGGATTTGCACAGTGGCTTTGTTCTTCTAGGCTTAGTACCAGTATTTTCTATGGATGCTGACTGAACACCGTGCCTGGGTCTCCTCATCCGGCAGAAGGCATGGGGGACACCCAGCCCCAGTGCACTCTCTTTGTCTGTCATTGGCTTCCTGGCAGGGTCTACTCCAAATGTCTACCTGAGGACAACGCTCTCAGTTGTTAGCTGCTTAAAACAGTACGACTAACAAATGATGGGCATGATTTCTGCCAGAATTCTTAGAAAGACACTCTACCTCCTTAGAAGGTGGGTTAACACTCACGATGTGAGCATCCTCAAGTGTCCGTGACTCTCAGATGTCTCAGAAGGCTGGAAAAGCCTGCCCGTGCATTGGTGTTACCTCTCAGGCCTTTCCGATTTTACGTTCAGGCAAGTACCTACACGCTAGAGAGCTGAGAAAGGAGACAGCTTTGTTTTTCCAATGAAACACTTCATTTTCCAGCTTTAATTACGACAGATGTCTCACGTGAAGATTCTTTTATTTGCACAGAATGCCCTCTACGATGTAGGCTCTCACATTCTGAAAAGCCTTTACTGACCAGAAAACTGAGGCCAGGCTAACCCAACTTCATGGACATCCTTCCACACCTCAAACATTTCAATTTCCAGTGCTCCTGCAGCGCCTCTCACCCAGAGCTGTCTGTCCGGGTCTGCGCGGAGCCCAGTGAATTGCCAGGCAAAGACTGAGGTGACAATGGACCAGTCCTTGGCTTTCCTTCTTGAATCCGTCAGGATTCCTCACTAGGAAGTGGATTAATGTCCACAGAAGCCTCCCATGTGTCTCCGAGGCTGCGTGGCTGATGTTACGCATCCTCTTAGGAGGGCGGAAACACTCTGCTCGAAAGCTCCTGAAGTTTGATGTTCAGGGTTGGAGGTGTGCGGAGATTGACTTATTTTGTGAAATGCACTGTAAGGTATTTTCCCCTCCAGTAATTTAATAGATGGGTGACGTTTTCTTCCCTCTACGCGGCCTCCCTGCCCTTCCCTCCGAAGCAGAGTAAGAGGAAAGGCAGCCCTCTCTTCCGTTGTCGGTGTTCTGTCTTTTCCCGGCCTCAGAGGTTCCCCTTCCTCTCAGTGCTGCACTCTCTCCCCACTCAGGCACCCGAGGGACGCGTTATTTGTGCTTCTTTCTGGCCTCTGTTATGCTAGGATGCCACCAATTGCAATGCAAAAACTTCGAGAAGTAGGCTTCCTTATGATATTTCTCTTTGAATATGTAGTGCAGTATTTCACATAAAATGAGCACCAGCATTTTTTTCCAAGACTGATTGATTGACTTACCTTTTCGATATGAAGCGATGTAGCGGCCTCGTGAACTGTTAGCGTTCATTTCCCATATTGCTCTTCTGACAGAGCATGTATTATCCAGGGTATTTCCTGCACTCTAATTGAAAACAGGTGTTGTAGGTCATCCCCAGAAGATTGTAAGTGTGCATAAATTCACACATCTTGGGTGAGCATTCTTCTTTGCTGAAGTTGAATAAAATGATTTCTATTTCTTTGGGAAAGAAAAAAAACCCCAAAAAGAATTACATGCAACATGATAAATACTCAATAGTAAACATCAAGTAGAATAAGCCTGTTTTGAGTAGATATTTTCAACTACAATGATGTTGAGTGTTCAAATTTAACTTTGAGATTTGTCAAAATATTCTTTCCTAAATTATATTTTAAAAGGCTATTTTTACTCACACATGAGCAAAGGGTGAGCAGATGATTGTGAATGTTGCCGACTACACAGCTAATTGTAACGGCAAAGCGGACGGGGAGGAAGTTACCACCACCTGCGGGAAGACGCTCAGTGAGTTAGTGATCTTCTCTGGTGAGCAGTTCTTCTTACAAAAGGAATGTATGCCTGTGTATAAAGAAGAGAGATGATTCTGTTATCCGTGTAAAATCTGAATTGCAAATTTTAAGGTATCGGAGATATCCAGTTTAGGATGTATTTGCACTTTAGAATGGGGAATTATTTAAATTCAAAACTTTATTGAATTTAAATAGAAGCATAAACCGGTAACTGACATTAAACACTAGAGATTTTAGATATTCCAATAAAATATTCAAGTTTAACTTGAATAATTTAGACATTTTCAGACTAACTAGAAATATGGTTTATAGGCAGACCAATACAGATATATTTTGAAAGATATTTGGGAACACTACTTTTTTCAACAAGCTTTACTGTATAGAATAAGTTGTGATCTGAAAAGCTTCTTCTTATTAAAAAAAATAGCTAACACTAAGTCCTAATGTTGCCTATTTGAGAGTCTATTCATACTTACTGTATCCAAAAATTGTTTATTTGGTTTCCAAGAATTTAGCGGGTTTTTTTTTTTGTTTGTTTGTTTGATTCAGGGTACTGATGACAAGAACAGATATACGCCAGAGGAAAGAGTCCAATATCAGAGTTAGACCGGGTGTGTTAGTCCAGTAATAGAGTCACATGGACCAAGAATGGCTACGTATCAATTCTCAGTTGGCGGGGGCAGGGAAGGGTAGTTAAAAGGGTTTAAAGATGGTGGTTTGATGTGCAAAAGTGTAGAGTTGGAACTCTGATGTTTGATTTCTGAGCCTTACTAACTAGGTGATTTTGAATAAGCCATTCACCTGATGTAATTTCGTTTCCTCCTCTGTAAGACTGAGAACATATGTTTACTCTTTAACACTTTGAAAGGTTAGTGTAACTGCTTCTCTCTCCAAAGAGGAGGTAAGAAAGGGAACGAGAAGATCTGTTCGGTGGTTATCACAAAAGAAAGGGTACCTGGGAAAATGCCCCGCCCTGGTTCTTCCCCACGGTTGCTCCTCCCATTGAATAGTTCCCCCATCGTCCCCCGATGGCAGACAGATGTCTGACAACTGCCTTAAGTACTTCTCCCTGGTCCCTTTCCCCCAACTTTGTTCTGTCCGTCTCAAGTCTGGTATACTTTCCCCAGACGTATCCACTTGCCTGAAGTGTCCCTGTCCCAGCTCCAGACCAAACTGTCACCATCACCACTCACTCAGGCTGGCTGATGGCTTCCCCTCCTTGTCCCCACCAGCTGGCCGGCCGTGCCCGACCTCCCCCCCACAGCCTCCAGCCTGCTACAGAAACCTTCAACTGTCACCGTGGTGGATAGGATAGAAATGCTGTCTCCAGGATTCTGTGCACCCTGGCTGAAATCTACCATCGTCGTGGTGGTTACAGTCTAAGAGGGAGAAAACAAACATGAATTAAATTGTCAGTAATCCAGATTTTGAAGTCAAACTATATTGTCCATTGGTTAGACCAGTTCTTTATTAGTGAACTGGCAGAAAGAGACCAGTTTTGTACTGGTGGCGAAGGCTTGCTAAATTAATAAAATTCTCTATCGGGATTAGTAAAATTACACTAGAAACTTGGATTTACCAGGTGGTTCAGGGCTGTCAGCGCAGGGAATCAGGGAAGTGATGGAAGGAAACCGTGAGCAGCAGGTAAGTCTCACGTGGGAGCAGGAGGAGCCCTGCCTGTGGGAAGCACAGGGGAAGTTTCAGACGAGGTAGGTGTGTAGGCGTCCAGCGGCGAATAAAAGTGAGCTGGGCGACGGAGGAGGAAGGTGGGGGTAGAACCGAGAGAGCTGTTGAATGTTGGAGCTGGAGAGGGGACGAGCTCAGGGAGCATGCCCAGAACTCTATTCTGAACGTGCAGGTTGTTTCTCCACTGCCCTACCACCATAAGCATCCCTATTCCGCCATTCCTGATATGACCCGTTCACACAGAAGTATGTCTGGAGAGCATGCATATTATTGTTTCCTGGGTTGCTACAGAATATATTCATTGGTTATTAGCTTTTGCCCGCATCAGAATCTTCAGAGAAACTTCTGGCATTTCTGATTCAGTAGGTATGGACCGATGCCCAAGAATCTGCATTTTTGGCCTGGTCGCAGGTGATGTGGGTGCTGGACCAGGAGCCACGTTTCCAGCAGCTTTGGGCTACCTTAGCATGGTGGGAAAGAGACAGAGAAGTCGCAATTCACCAACGCCCTCTGGGGAGAGGGTGTTATGTATTGGGGGGAAATACTCGTGTTTGTGGAAGGGAATGAGACTCCAAAATTCATGCTTGATAAAGTGCCTTCACACTCAGGGGAGTCTCGTCCCTGTCTGAGAGAAGCCTCTTTGCTTCGCTGAGCTTTGGCGTGAGTTGAGGTTTGCATGTCTGTGGAGAAAGACTAGACCTGGATTTAATCTCTCAGCGTGAAAAACAGAAGTTAAAATAGTTTAGGAATAAATGGCAAGAAGAGAGGCCAGGATGACTATGCAGCGAGGGAAAGGGAAGCCAAAATGAGTCTCTAGTAATGGTAAAACTAAAGGGAAACTTAGCAAAAGGAAGATGTGTAAGGGATCTTTAAAGAAATTAGCTTTGGATGTGGGAGCCTGTGAATGATCAAGAATGCTTTGGGGCGCCCTGGCTGGTGTAGCTCAGTGGATTGAGCATGGGCTGGGAACCAAAGGGTAGCCGGTTTGATTCCCAGTCCGGGCACATGCCTGGGTTGCAGGTCAGGTCCCCAGTGGGGGCCAAGTGAGAGGCAACCGCACATTGATGTTTCCCTCCCCCTCTCTCTAAAAATAAATAAATAAAATCTTTAAAAAAAGAACCATTTTATGTATGTACTAATTTTTAAAAGATTGATTGATGATTGATTGATTGGAGAGAGTGAGAAAGATCGATCTGTTGTTCCACTTACTTGCACACTCATTGGTTGCTTCTTGTATGTGCCCTGACTGAGGATGGAACCTGCAATCTTGTGATGTGGGGATGACACCCTAACCAGCTGCGCTACCCAGCCAGGGCTTAAAATAACCACATAAACATTTATATTACACCTCCAGCTGGAATCAGAATGATGTTTTATCTCTGTCATAGTTAAACATTTGCCATGTATGCATAACTTATTGAATGAAATAAACACTTCAATGCTGTCAATGAACAGAAAAGTGGAACAATAAATCTCATGAGCTTTGAGGGGGGGAAGCACATCAGGTAAAAATAAATATTCTTTCAAATAATGAAAAAGAAACAATTCTCAGTTCCTGTGATACCCCGCATTCCTAGAGACGCATTAAAATCAAGGTCATGATGTCTAAGAATGCTCCCTGTTCATGGCCGTTAATTCCCAGATTTATCCATCTTTGCTGAAATAACAAAGCACCGGCCCGGCTGCTTAATTGGGCAAGGAAGATGAGGCATGCTCTGCCAAAAATAATAAAGAAGCCAGCAGTATTTGTTTATTTCATCATAAAAATTTTACCTCCTTTGTAATGTTCAAGTACATTTCTTTTCAGGAAAGAAAAAAAGCTAGAAATGTAGAAATTATGAATTGTAAAATCACCTATAATAGCACTTGCACAGATATTTGGTTCTATTACTTACCTCTACCCATTCTCATACACATCACATGCAAAACACACTTAAAATTCTGTCTTCCAAACTATGTTCCTATATCATTTTGTTTTTACCTTTTTACTCTTGTGCTTTAGCTATTTCTCAAATAAACAGCATATGATTTCAATCTGTGCTTTTATACAAATCCAAGGGATGTTTTCACCTAATGGAAAATATAATTATTTTTTGTATGTTGCTGTCTGGCACATCTTTTTATGCATTACTTTTATGCTCTGACACTTATTTTCATTAATTTCCAGTATTAATTATATTTGTATGTCTTGGTTTTCCATTTATTTAAAAAATTTAGGGTTTATACAATAGATTTTTAAGAAGATTTTATTTATTTATTTTTAGAGAGAGGGAAAGGGAAGGAGAAAGAGAGGGAGAGAAACATCAATGTGTGGTTGCCTCTGACACGCCCCCTGCTGGGGACTTGGCCCACAACCCAGGCATGTGCCCTGCCTGACTGGGGATAGAACCAGTGACCCTTTGGTTTGCAGACCTGCGTTCAATCCACTGAGCTACACCAGCCAGGGCTATACAATAGATTTAGAATAACACATGATTATATTTATGATTTTCAAACTTGCGATCATCAAACACACTTTTATTACTACTGACTGTTAATGTAATAAACATTAGCAAGATTAGCAAGTATTCTCTTGCTTCCCAATTCTCTCAATGAAATTTGATCTGCATTGTTATATTTATATAATTATTATTAATTTTTATGTCATTGTCCTTTGAATATGTTTTTGCAATTTTGTTATTGTATTGCTCACCATTTTTTTTTTGTCATCATTCTGATGCTTGGCATAGCTCTTGGCATATTGGTGTTCAAAAACTACTTGCTGAGTTAAAGAATGGTCTAAATTTAAGTTTAATTTTGCAGCATAACCATCACAGACATGGTCTAACCTTCTCTGTTTTAGAGTTCATGTTTCTAATTAGCACATTTTGGGGGCAGGTAAAAAATATCATTTTTTAAGTTTGTGTTCTAATGTCAGATATCCAAAAACCTCTTTAGATTATTTTTACACATTGGTGACAGCTTATGCGAGTATAACAATAAACCAGAATTACAACCCTTTCCCTAAAAATGGTGGTCACTTAATTTTTTATACTCATGTGTTGATGATCTTATTTTCTTTGTCATCAAAATTCAAAACTTTTCCAGAATATGTCCTACTAAGGTTTTTTTCTGCTTTAGTTGAACCTAAAATATAGTGAATTATTGTAGTTAGTAGGTTAGTAACCACCCCCCCGCCCCCCCTTCCACACATACACTGGGAAATTTTCCAAATGGTTTTTTCTATTTTTTATTTTTTGATTTTCCTTATTAAGTTTATTTTTCATAAATATAGTTTATCTGTGACTTAAAACTGTACTCTGTATTTTTTCTACATATTTTCTGCCTTTAACCTCCATCATCTCTTTTATCACTGTCATATTTTAAGAATATTTTTAGTCTGTTTCTCAAATTGCAGATTTGACTTCATGTTTGGTTAGTTCTGTTTTTACTTAACTCGTGCAAATATATTTTGTTTTCATCTTTAATTTTTGTTGCTTATATGCCCTAGTTCTCTTTTCATTGAATTTTAAATGCTTTATTTCACGCAGACTATGTTTTGTAAATATTTCTGAAAATTCAAAATGAATAGAGTTTCACACGTCCTCCTGCTTCCTGTGGTAAATATGTTTTATAGGTTCACCTCCCTTCTGCTCCTTTTAGAAAATGGTTCCATGCTTTTAAGTTGCGGAATATTCTGTGGGCCTCACTATCATTTCTCTTTCCAACTCCCTTGCACCTTCCCCACCCAGTCTGCACAGCCCTGAGGCCGGAGAGGTCTGTTCTGACCAGGAGGGTGCTGACTGGTAGGCTGACTGTGTGCTGCGTTTCCCCGGTCTTTCCTTCTGAGATTTTAAGTCAACGACTTAGACAACTGCTGTGCAGTCCCTACTTCACATTGGGCGTTCAGATCACGCAGCTCTGCCGCTCTCGGATGAGAAGTTTACATTTTTTCTTCCTGGTTCCCATCCTAGTTTAAAGCAACCTGTGGGTCTCCTTTCGCAGGTAAACGTAGTTCTGACTGGGGGTGCCGCGCTCTGTGCTAACCCCGCTGTCACGGTATTTGACGTGCCCTGACCCCGAATGTGCCGCCCATCACAGCGGAGGTGGGGTGCGCTTCTGCGGCCACCCCTAGAGGCTCCCAACAAGAGGAAGGCTGCCTTGAAATGGTGGGTCGGGCATCACGCCTTCACCGTGCCCACAGAAGCGAGGTCAGGAGAAAGTCCTTTCCTTCCTCTCCAGTTCCTTTGTTACTTCAGGAATCTGAGTGTGAGTTGGTTTCTTACAACGTCTGACTATGAATCACTCCTTTATTCAAAATTCAGTGATCTCAAGTATAAGAGCAGCAGTACGTTCAAATGCCTTGTGGCCTGAGGAATCCTGGCAGTCGGTGGACTGGAAGGCGGCCTGCTCTGTGGCTGCCTCGAAGCCAGGATGGGCGTGACACCAGAAGGGGCTGACCGATGAGCAACACACTCATGTACCAGACACAATACAGCACCTCTGTTTAAGGAATCCTGCCTTTCTCCTTTCAAGAACAGTGATGGACCCTGCATTTCCCAAGGGTTCAAATGGGTTACTGAGAGTCAAGTGCAGGGTATTTCCCTGGATGTATCAAGTCATGTGTAATAACACAGCCTTGCCTACTGCCCTGGTGCTGTTCGGCCGTTGCTTCCCTCACCAGCTCTGGCAATGCTGCTGAGATGCCCGGTTTGGCCTTGCCCATTGTGCTGTGGGCATTCTCATGTCGATTGCCATGTGTCTGACTGTTCCCACCATTCATTTAGAGAGAGACGAGGTCTGTCCTCGTCGAGTCATGGTTAATATAGTCATGTGAAAAGTCGAGTCATGGTTAATATAACGGGAATGGTTTGTGTGACATCAATGTAACCAGGCAGCCAAGGAGAGTGGACTGGAATGCACATGCATGAACAATGATGACTTCACTGTACTAGTCAATGGGGGTTGCAGATGCCATTGAGTGAGCATGTGCACTGTGTGGTCCTCACATTCAAAATGACTGAGCAAGTAGAGAGATGAATCCACATCAGATTTTTCCCTGAAGCTTGAATGCTCCTCTGTGGAAACTATTCAGATGATTCAGAAGCCTTTTAGGGATGATGCAATGAGGGAAGCACAAATAAAAGTGCGCCGCAAGCATTTCTAAGATGGTCAAGAATCTGTTGAAAGTGACCCACATTCTGGAAGGCCTGCAACACGCAGAGCACTGAGAATGTTGAATGTGTATGGGCTGCGATCAGCAAAGATCAGGGACCGACAGAGCGAGAAGTAGAAGCTGATCTGGGGGTTCCAAAAACTACTGTGTCTGAGATTTGGATGCAGATCTTGACATGACACGTGTTGCGGCAAAATTCATTCCACGGTGGCTGCTGCCAGAGCAGAAGGAACGCCGTGCTGTGGTTGCTAATGATGAGATTCAACCCGCTTCCAATGAACCAGACTTCCTCAAGGAGGTCACAGCAGCAGATGAGCCGTGAGTCTGTGGCTACAAGTGTGATCTGGAAAGGAGGCCTAGTCACCTCAATGGAAGTCACCTGGTTCCCCACGCCCGAAGAAGGTGCAGCAAAGGTCACAGCAAGATCAAGACCATGTTCACTGTGTTTTTCGCTTGGGAAGGTGTTGTCCATCAGGAGTACACCCGTGCAGGCCAAACAATGAATAAGGAGTGCTACCTCAGTGTCCTTTGTCAGTCGAGAGATGCGATATGATGAAAACTGCCACAGCTGTGGGCACCTGGTGATTGGCAGCTTCATCTCGACAACGCGCCTGCTTAGGCATTGTGCCTTGTACAGAGTTTTATGGTAAAACAGCAAGTCACCCAGGTGACTCAGTCCCCCTAAAAATTTGGCACCCTGTGACTTCTGACTTTTCGCAAAACTAAAATCACCTTTGAAAAGGAAGAGATTTCAAACCATCAGTGACATTCAGGAAAATACGACAGGGCAGCTTTGACAATTCTAACAAAGGATTTTGCTGAGTGTTTTAAACAGTGGAAGAGACGCTGGGAGAACTGTGTCAGGTCCCAAGGTGCCTACTTTGAAGGGGACTAAGGTGTCTTGTCATAGGTACAGTGTTTCCTGTATCATGTGCCTTCTTCAGTAAATGCCTCTATTTTTCATAGCGCCTGGCTGGATACCTTCTGGACAGATCTCGTATCCCCCGATTCTGTGCCTCCCTTCTAAGTTATTCTTTTACATCAACTAGCTATAATTTTCTGCAGAAAAATTTTCTTTGTATATTTATTGTCTATCATTCCTATTAAAGTAAGCTCCATTAGAAGAAACATCTTGTTAACTTTACAACTCAAGGAACTAGAAAAATAAGAACAAATTAAGGCCTAGTTTAGCAGAAAGGAGTTAACAGATCAGGACAGAAATAAATGAAATAAAGACTAAGATGACTATAGAAAAGATCAATGAAATTAAGATCTGTTTTTTGAAAAGATAACAGAATAGACAAATATTTAGATCCCTCCCCAAAAGAAACATTAACACAATTGGAAATGAAAGAGGAGATGTCACAGCTGATGCCACAGAAACACTAGGGATCATGAGCAACTACTGTGAACAGTTACATGCCAAAATTGGACAATCTACAAGAAATGGGCAAGTTCCTGAAAACTTGCAAACTACCAAGAGTGAATCCTGAAAAAAAGAGAAAATCTGAACAGACGAATTACTAGTAAAGAGATTGAATGAATAATTATAAACCTCTCAACAAACAGAAGTTCAGGAACAGATAGCTAGATGGCCAATTCTTCCAGCTATTTAACAAAAAATTAGTACCAATCCTTCTCAAACTCTTTGAAAAATAGGAGGAAACACTTTCAAACTCATTTTAGGAGGCCAGCATGACCCTGATACCCAGACCAGACAAGGACACCACAGAGGAAGTCACAGGCCAATGTCCCTGATGAGCATGAAGGTAAAAATCCTCAACAACATGTTAGCAAAACAAATGCACACAGTCAGCCCTCTGCATTCACAAATTCCCAACCATGCATTAAGAATACTGTTTTCAACCTGTGGTTGACTGAATCCAAGGATTCGAAGCCTGGGGAATCCAAAGGCAATTAGTATATACATTGAAAAAGTCTGTATATAACTGGACCTGCGCCGTTCACACTTTGATTGTTCAAGGCACAAGAGTAGTGAACTGAAGAACTGTATTCTTAGCAGCATTTTGTTCAAAGGAGACCATTGGTGCAAAAACAACTCGAAGTTTATAAGCTTAGAACTTGAATAAGCCTACTTTCGTCAGGATTTCGCGGTTGAACTCCCTAATCTCCAGGTGAAGAAACTCTTAGGATTCTAATAGGAGCTAACTAGGGAAGAACCCCAGGGAATGAAGTCAGCAGGAGGACTCCAGGATGGCAAGGAATTAATGAACATGGAGCAGAGCAGGCATGTAGGGAAAAAAAAATACTGCCTCTGTCTTGGATGATGCTGGGCAAGAGCTTTTACGAAAGTTTGAGGCTGGTCAAAATGTCTGTTTGTATTTGTTGGTAAGCCCGCTGAGTCATTACGGCACAGATGTGAAAAACCAAGGCTTTAAAACATTGCTCCTGTGCCGGTTCGGCAGACGAAGCCCGCACGCACCTCTGCGGGCCTCAGCCTGTGCTCCCTGCGGGGTGGGTTTCGCATCAGACAGAAGCCTCTGCTCCCCATCCGCCCCTCCGCGTTGCACTCGGCCGTCATTGCACGTTCTCTGTTCCAGACACTGTGTAAGGCAGTTTGAGGAGCCTCATAAAAGTCCTGGAGGGATTGATGGCGTCATTGAGGGGAAGATGACACTTTTACAACAGAGAGTTCTCTCCTACAGGAGCATGTTCTCTCTCTGTTCATTGAGGTCTACTTTTATGACTTCCAGGAAAGCTTTAGGGTTTTTCTTTTTCGCTTTTTTTAAATTTGTGAATTCTAAAGTGCCTTTCGCGTGTGCGCCACACTTCTTTATTGTATTTTCTATTTGAAAAGAATGGTGCATAGGTAGATAAATTATGTATATTAATTTGTATTTAATTGGGTTACTTATTTAATTCTTTGTCTGTAAGTGGGAAATTAATTTTATTTTCACTGTCGATAATTAACATGCTTGAAAATAACTGGGATTTTGACTACTTGATCCCAATATTAATATATCTTAGCTAATAAAGTTACCTTTTAATTCTAGTTTGATAATATTTAAATTATATAAAGTGTTGAATTATGTAACTGTGAATATATTGCATTGCATTGATATATTTTTTTAATGCTCTTATTTACTTACATCAGTGATTTTCAACCGGCGTGCCACCAGAATTTGTAAAACATTCAATACCTGACTATTTAGTCAGGAGCACTGACCTCTTCTCCCTTAGATTGTCAAATTAAAAAAATGCCAACAGCCAAAGAACAATAGCTATCCAGTGTAAATGGCTATTGTTATACCTATATTTTTCATCAGATCAGAAAAAAAAAAAAAACAAAACCCAAAACCAGGATCCGGCACAAATAGCACCCCTTTTTAATTATAAAATCTTTTATTACAAAATCATAAGCATGTCATTCTGTAACATAGCAATATCACACTCAAGCACACCATATGACATTTTAGGTGAAATGTTCAAATTGCTGTCCACCTCGTGTGAGACGTTCACATATCCTACCAGGCACACTCAGGCAAGCCTTACTTACGCCAGGCCCTGTCTAATGTATTTTTTGGTGTGCTGCAGAATTTTAGTAATTAGTGCATATGTGCTGTGAAATGAAAAGGTTGAAAATTGCTGGCTTAGATGCCTGGCAAGTTGATCCTGGTAGCTGGTGGGAGGTCAGCCAAGGTGGTCTCTTGAAATCAGACACCGACACTTCCGATGCACTCTATTTGTCTGAAACAAAATCAATAATCCGTGTGCACCAGGCTCCGCCATTTGCAGAGAAGAGCGTCAGAGAATTGGTGAACATATTTAAAACCAGCACAACATACTTCTACAAAGCATATATATTGTTGCACACCTTAGTTTTTATGAAGAATATCATAGTCTGTATATTTTTCTGCTATTTTTTAATTTAATGTTTTGGTATCTTTCAGCCATTCATCTATTTTTCCAGTATTTTTATTCATATTTCTACATTTGTTAATTTTATGAATATAAATATTTATTATCCTGCTGATGAGTTTTACATCAAGAATTTTATTTTTGACACAAAACAGTGCTCTCAATGCTCATCTCTGTCTCCTTATGCAACTGTGCACGTCTTTTGACAGAGTATCTAGGAGGGAGATTTCTGAGTAATGGTTTCATAATTTCATCTTTACAGACGTAGTCAAATTTCTTTCTGCAGGCAACACCTTGGAGACCTCAGCGCTGTCAGCGCTCACCACATTTGATATCCCTCATCTCCAATGCGGCCGAGCAAAGTGTCTCACACGAGTTTTAATTTCAGCATCTCTGGTTGATAATGAAGTTAATCCTACTTCAAATGTCAATTTATGAGTTTGGATTTTCTCTTTTGATAATTGACTAGTTTATTTCTTTCACCAATTTTTTGTTTTTATTTATTTAAGGAAGTTACTTATACAAGCAATTTTCTTTTTTTTATTGTTGTTTAATTACAGTTGTCCCGATTCCCCCCCATTACTCTCCCCTCCCTATTCACCCTCTCCTCCCACGTTCAGTCCCCCCGCCCCTGTGGTCTTTGTCCAGGGTCCTTTATACATGTTCCTGGACAACAATTTTCTTTGCTTCTGTAGTAGTTTTTTTTTATTTTTGTAGTTTTATTAATATATCTTTAATTAAAATTAGCACAGTATTGTTTTCGTTTCAGGTGTAACATATAATTCAACACTTTGATCTTGTGGAATCAAAATTGACACTTTCAGTTCTGACTATATAACTTAAGTGTATCTTATCATCAAAGAAAAATGAACAAGCAAGCAAACACTATTTCTTCCTCAAGATTAAAAACACCAAACAAAACGTGTTTAACCTGTCTAGTTCTGGTCTCAAGATAAACAAAACCCCTGACATTTCCTCCAACTTACTGACTCCCTGATCAAACCAATGTATTCCTCAACTTTTCCACGTAGCTATTCAAAGATATGTCACAATCTTGGCGGTTAGGGTGATCACGGAAAAAAATGTAATTTCTGTGTGCCACTGCAGACCACGGCACTGCTGCCCACGGTTTCAACAGATCTCTGTGGTTTCTTTAGACATGCTGTCTGCACAACTCAATCGTAGCGTCTCGAATACTTTTTATATTTTCCCCTGCCTTATTCCTCGTTCCATCCAGTGCAGTCCTGGATGCTGATGGGAGTGGACATCACTGTATCATTCTCGGCCTCGGGAGGGAGCCTTTCAGTGCGTCACTGCTGCGCATGCTTTGCTGCCTTTGTGAAGGCTGTATACGCTTCGATGACTTGATTGTAATTCCAGTTGGCTGGGAAGGTGTCAAACCTAAGTACATGCTTTTTTGCGTTTATGTATGATCATGTGACTTTCTCATTTATCCTGTTACTGTTAAGAATTACGTCGTTTGATTTCTTTCGTCAGTGTTTTCTAACTTCCCTCGTGTTCACCTTCTACCTATGTTATTGGCCTTATAACTAAGTGTTTCATTTGGGGGGATGCTAATTATATTCAGTCATCACGCCCCTTTAGACTCCTCTGGAGTGTGGCAGTCTCTTGTTTTTGATGACCTTTGCTCTTTGAGGAGCACAGGTCAGTTGTTTTGTACAGTGCCCCTCGAGTGGGGTTTTTCACATGGTTAGAATGTGGTTACGAGTATTGGGGAAGAGGATGAGGAGACGCGCCGTTCTCGTTACATCATATCAAAGGATATGTATTATTGGCGTGGCCTATTAGTGATGCTGTTAACCTTGAAGTTGAAGTAGTGCCTGTCAGGCGTTTCCCTGTGCTCTTTGGAAGGAGGTCACTAGTTACTGCCCACATATAATGAGTATGAGTAGGAAGAGACGCTCCATCTCCTCGAGAGTGGAGTATTGATAAAAATTACTTCTACATGGTGAAATTTGTCTGTTCTCTCTTATCTATTTATTTAATTCAATTATTTATCAGTATGATGCTCACAGTTCTTATATTATACTGTGGTATAAAATTCAACCCTTTATTTATTTTATTGTTCAAATTATTCCAGCTTCGGTACATCCGATTGGTGAGTCTTTCAGCTGGCACTCACCCATCAACAAAATAGTACATCAAGCTGTGCTGTTTGGGGGGAGAAGAGGCACATCCGTACTTTCTGGTGCTATAAGATACTTCAGGCTCACCTTGTCTATTTTCTGCCTCAGTCCTAGAATCAGCCAGTTTTCAGAAGTACTGGTTCCTTTTATTGAAGAATGACATAGAGACCAAGACCTGGACAGGAAGTGTGCTTGCTATTCCTCGGCCCACTCGGCCAACCAGACAGGAAATAGATGCATGCACAGTAACCCATGTATACCGACATGCTTACCAATAGTTCTACATGTAACCACCTGCCTTGATGTAAGCTCAGTCATGAGTTTGTACTGACTTCTCCAGCTCCGACCCATTACCATATAAACCTTTCTTTGCTGGTCTTTAGCTGCTCCCTTTGACCTTGAGAAAGCTGGCTCTCACTGTCCACCATCCATTTACTTAATTGTCCAGTCCCAGTCTAAACGAGCAGTGGTTTTAGACTTGTTCATCTGTACCCCCGGGAAACAATTGATCGAGCAGAGTGCAGGGCTGTGCAAACTTTCTTTACTTGTAATCTCACAGACTCGACTTCCTGCCAAAGCAGCTGAGGGGAGCAGCCCTCCCGCAGCTCTTCCGTGGCCTTGTTCGTGCATTTGTAACACATTCGTTGCTTTCTACATGTAGTTTCCATGTCTGTCCCCAAATTCTTTATCTTGTATTTTGGTATCCTGACTATAGTAATCGTAGTTTTGTGTGTTATAAGATAATCTGCTCTAAGCTCCTCCTGTGGTTCTTTGGTTTTTTTGTTGTTATTATTGTTATTATTGTTTTTATTTAAATGTTGTCTTGTAATATACCCAGTGCTTTTTGTTTGTAAGTTAAACATTGCATGTGGAATGTTTTCAAGAGCATTTGAGCTTCTGGAGAATGTTATCTTTCTCCAGAGAGAATCTACTTTTTCTTCTGCAGGCAGACAACAAATCTAATTAATACAATACAGTCTGCAGTGGAAATTGTCACAGCTGGTCTTTGCTCTCTGGATTGTTTTCTGTTCAACATTAATTATATTTTATAGCCCCGTACGTCCCAAACGTCAATTATTTACAAGGACTCTTCCCTGTTGGCGGGCCTTGACTTCCACCCTCCGCCCCTCCGCCTCAAGCCCACCAGATGACAGAAAGTTTTGCTCAAATTGTCACCCTCTCAATCACAGCTTTTTATGTCACCAGTCAACGTGGCAGAAAAGCAACATCCAATGCCATCTTTACCTCTTTGGACTTCCATTTACTCCTAAATATTGGCTCATGACTTTCACAGTGCTTAAGTGTCTCTTAGATAGGTGCAATGAGATGGAATTTAACATTCCGTCTGATTTTCTGGTTGTCTCAGCAGAGCATTTTGGGATATGACCTGTCCCATCAGTCCTAGAACGGAAAATGCTCATTTCCCAGTCTTCCTGTATCTTACTTTTACCTCTGGAATGACTTTTCTTATTCCAGAATCTGTTGAAAACAAGACAACAGGCCCAAAATGGAGTCACTTATGCTAAGCCCCAGGTCACCAAGCTGAGACTTAATTACAGTGTTGGCTCTCCCAGAAATTAACGCAGTTGATCAGGAGTCTCTGATCGGTACCTCCAGGTGCCTGCCTTACAACCCCCTACCATCCCCTAAGGAGGAGTAACTTCTCAATAACCAGCCCACCTTTTCCTAGTGTAAGCCTTGCTCTTGCTCCCTGGGCCTATAAGAATCTCTCCTTAGGTACAGCTCCTCAGAACCCCCTTCTCTCTGCTGGACTGGATGCTTCCCGATTCATGAATCATTGAATAAAGCCAATAAGATCCGTAAAATCCACTCAGTTGAATTTTGGTTTTTAACAAACCATACTAAGTATATAGATCTTTGGACTTCTGGATGTATGGGTGGATGCATTTACTATTGGATTATATGCCTTAGATTTTATTTTCAAACCTCTTCCCTCTTAAAAATGAGAAATTATGAGATCCAGTTCACCAGGCCTGGCAAATACTATACTGTCAGGGTGAAGGGGAAGAAGTGGCTTCTCTTCCTTCTTACCTCTTTAAGCTCCAGGCTTCAAGAGATTTTTGGTCGAATAAATTCTAACAAACATCATTCCTTCAGTGTTTTGAAGATTGTTTTCTTGCTCCTGTACCAAGAGCCTTATTACATTAATGAAACAGAAATGTTTCTTATATCCCATCTTTTCTTTTATATTTTTCCCTTTTCATTATGGAAAATTCTAGTTGACTGCTAATTCACAGAATCATTTTTTAATTTCAAATCTGTATTCTTCACTTCCATTTTGGTTTTAACCTCTCTACAATTTCCCTCAGTTTTTTCTTATTTAAATTGTTCCTAATCAGGATTTCTGTTTCAACTTGCACAGGTGCAATTTCTTCCTGAATATCACTGAAAATAGAATTTACAAATATTCAAAAATTCATTCTGTCCTTTTCTATTTCATAAAAAAACATAATTTTGGAGTTTACAAAAAGTCTATTTCTCTTTATTTGGAGTGTGTTTTCTGAAGTTTAGTGGAGCTTTTAAAATTATATTTTTAAAGAGTTTTCTTCTTTTTCAGTAGGAAACTGGCATAATTTCTGTCTAATTGTCTGTATTCCTGTTCTAATGCACTTAAATAGTTCAGTCCTAACAAAACAACTTACACATGTCTGGCTTGGCCATAACTATACATTGCTAACTTAAAAATACAGATACGTATTGAGAATAGAAGACAGGCCAATATTAGCTTGGTTCCTGTGTCAGTTAATTTTGTATTTCACATGTCACGTGGTAGAGGGAATCAGTGTTGCTGTTTATGGCCAACACTAGCTGGTATGTGCGCCGCCACAGAATCCAAACTGAGCGTCACTGCCTTGTCCTGTGTGTGTTCCGTAGGTGAGTGAGACAGATGTGTAGGGTGCACGTGCCCCAAGGTCTGCCTCCGATTCCATCTCTTATTCATCAATAAGGTCTCCCAGGGAAGCTCTCTGGATTTCCTTCCATTTGCTGTTCATGTGGTGTGTCCCTGTGTATAATCAGGAGGCAAGTCGAGGGTCTCCTTTCTCCCGTTCAGTTACGTCCATACTAATTCCAGGGCCATTAAGCAAAATTCTTATTCTGTGGACATTACTCTGATATTCTTCTGGATTTATTCAAATCTAATTTTAATGAGTTTTTTTGTAGATGTAGGGGCAGTGAAATTATGTAAGTGTGCTCAGGTGTTATCTTACCTGAAAGTATATAGTATCTTTTCAGCATTGCTTTTGTTTAACCTGATGAATTAATGTGTCACAGTAACAAAGATATTTCTTTTTGAAGGAAATTATATTTTACCAATTCTGTCTTTATGAACTTATACATTTTATACTTATTGAAAGACCTCTTTTAAACATATGTATGCACACAAAGTCACATAGCATTATTTACGTGCAACAAGTATATAAGGAAGAAATTGATGTTATCTCTAAAATTTCTAAATATTCCATTTTCAATATCTTTGTAACTCAGCTGCACAGTGACTTGATGAAGTCATGGGTCATCTCAACCTACATTGACTGGAACAGTTACTTGCTTGGTTTTCTGCCCTGAATTTGTCCAACCTTCACACTTGTGTCCTCTGGTTTTCATTTGTTCCTTTGCTGTGTTCCCCAGACCCCTTCTGTACAATTGCCAAAGGAACGTGGGAAACTCGATTCCAGTCTGCCTTATTTCTGTCTGCTATTAATGGCGCGCCCCCAGAAGTGTGGCTATGTTCCTTTTTTATGATTCGCCATCAGCCAGTAAAGAAGAGTATTAGTGGGATTTGCAAAACTTGTGTTAAGAAAATCAAATTGGATGTTTGCTAACAACGCATATTTCTGAATCTGTACTGTATTTGCTGAGGCAGAATATCTTGGGAAATAGTGCAAAGATCTAACTATTTACCACGCTCTTTGGCTGAGGATCATGCGCACCGGAGTTCGAGAGCCACCGCCACCCTAGTGCAGAGCAAGTCTCGGAACTGGACAGATGTGGGCTCTAATGAAATTGCTGTTTGTGCACTGTATGAAGGACTGTGAGAATGGACGTAGCATGTATGGTTCATTGTATGCATCTGAAGGGTAGTGTAGTGTAGACTGTGCACAGGCTCAATGGAAGGAGATGGCGAAGCACATACCTAAGTCTCAGCACCATTCCTGGAGCACGCTTAGTTCATCAAATCTAAGACGCCATTTATTTAAAGTCATATTATTTAATTCATAGTGGGGAGAAAAGGGATTACACCAGGACACACTACTCCGTAATCGCTTAAACATTTTATTTTATATATACCAAGTGATCCCTTGCCAAAACTGGGACATATGTCTCTTTCGGCTGCAATGCTACTTCTATTCTTCATTGTACAGACTAAAGTCAGAGCTACTCAAACAGACTTTCAAAGCTCTCGGTCGTCTGGCCCCATGTCCATGCTTCTACTCTGTCCCCTTATGCTCGGTTCTGAAAACTCCGCTCAGGTCAGGCGGAGGTTGTCACAGCCTCCTGAACACACCGTGAGCCTTCCTGCCTCCCACCCCACTCTTCAGACATCTCTCCCGCTAAAGTAAATGTCATTCTTTCCTCTTTCTTCCTCAAGGGCCGCCTTTATTACGATATCCTCTCCTGTCCTGTGACCCTCTCGTATTTCTCTGTCGTGTATTCACTCCCCAAATATTTCCTGAGAACATATTATTACCAAGCGCGTGACTAACAAAAGCCTGTGTCATCATGGAACAATAAAGGAGGTAGGAAATCAATTAATAAACGAACCTGTAAAAGTACTTTTTAGCTATTGATGAGCATGCTTGGGGAAATGAGAGTGATCAGAATAGTTTAATAGACTTTATTAATAATCATCAATTCCAATCCATGGCACATTTAAATATCATGCACTGGATCATCGTTTTATTGATATCTCTATAACTTGCCTCCTTAAACAAAAGCATAAAGCCGGAGACTGCATTAATTCCTATCTGCAATAGAGTTAGCAGTGCATTAAGAAACCAAGCTATTCAAACTTCACTCCTTTTCCCCGTAAGGGGACTTGAAATCACAGGATATGGAAGCACATTAAAGCCTCACAGTAAAACAAGTAACCGTGACCTAAATCGACCCTTGCGTACCCCCGACCCTGCTTTTCAAGGGCAGGCCGGGGGCGCTACGCATCCTTCTGTTCTCCTTCAGGAGGAGGCAGAGTAGGAATGACTTGGGAGAAGGTGAGGCTTGTCTCTTGCCAGAGAATTAACTGGCCAACAACTCAGCCTCAGGGAGGAGAAGGGCTGAGGGCAGATCGCTGTCTTCCCAGTGTCCTCCGGGGCCAAGGACGTCACTAATGGAAGATTCTCACTGTTGCAGCCGCAGCCCTCCAAGGTCCAGCTCATGACACATCCGCCCGGAATATTTAAGCTGAGGTTGACAACTCCCGTCACGTGGTTACAAACTACAGCCAGGACCCAATAAGCGATGAGACGGGGGACGGAAGCTCACATAGGACGATAAGCACTGTGTTACTGTAGAATTGCGTGGAGTATTCAGATCCTTCGCCTGTTGTTGTTCAAACCAAAGGTATTAACATTTTCCCCTAAGTGCCTAATGTCCTGGCCATGTGCGTAGTGTTAACCTACAATTCTGTAGATATCAAACTTTTAGCATAAAAATTTGCATAATTTTGTAAAAAATACAACTTCCCTTTCATGCTTTTAGACATAATTAAAGTTTACTTTTTCCACTTGCATTGTAAGTGACACCTGGAAATGGCTTTTCATAAAATCAGTAGAAAGCGTCCTGGTGGTTTTCCCTTGTCTCCTGGCTCCTGCGGAGTTCCCGTCTCAGCGTGGGAACCTGTGGGTGGCATCCACGACTCCAAGGGACATGATGTCAGCCTCCTTGGAGCTGCAGATAAACCATGCCCCCAAATGTTCCCCTCATTAGGGAGCCCACACATGTGAAACTTTCGATTCTTCTCCTGCTCTTTGAAGCTTACTTAGATATTCCTTTTGGCAAAATACTTTCTTTTTTTCCTCTCTTATTCCTGAGGTCACCATTTCTCCCTTTTCATTTTTTAAGAGGCATTACATGTTCAACTCCAACAGATGTGCGTTATGGCCATCCACTGATGAAAGCAGCTATGCGAACAAAATAACTCAAACAAATTGTAGAGAAAAATTCCTGTAATGACATTACAGGAATTTAGTAATCTCTGAGAGTTGTTAACCAAGTATCCTCTTTTTTTCCTCCCTGTTCTTTTATTTTCCACTATTTCTCCCAACTCAGTCTCAGGGATTTGGGCCTTGGATTCTAGCCCCTGTTTCCCTTTGGAAGTTTTTCAAAAGTTCTCTGGGTAAGAGAGCATCTGGCTCCTGGTATTTATCTGGTCTGTGCTCCCTAATCTGTGTAGTTACCGTGGAGACTCAGAGCCAGTGGGAATGTGAGCTGGAATGCGGGCTTCGGCACAGAACGCACGCCGTCATATTCCACAGTCCTTTCCAGCTGAAACTTGGAACAGGTCCCGTGCAGTGTCCTTTGCTTGCAAAGATGCCAATGTCAGCAGTGACAATATTTATGAATACTGAAAATTGACATCAGATAACCCCCCAGAGCTCAGCATAATGCACAATGGAAGGTCTCTGAGATTTCGAGTGATTCTGTGTGAGAGATTATGTATGCCTCTATCCCTGGTCACTCATTGCTATTTGAAAGTGTTCATGGATTGTTTCTGGATAAATATTATGTATATCGGCCTCAGTGTACTCATGATCATACCAACACAGTGCCCCGTGTATTTATGCCACATTATTTGTAAGTTAAACTCACTTACCATAGACAGGTTTCCTGCCTGAGGAAACGAGGCCGCCCTGTTCTCCCCGCCTCCTGCCTCCGGCCTTTACCCTCGTGGCGTTGGCTCGGCTGACCAAGGCCCTGCTTACAGTTGTTATTGACAGAGATGTCGTGGTTTCCTGCGACACTCCCTACCCAGGGCCGTCCCCGCTCAGTGCAGAGCCCTGTCTGAGTTTCACCCTCCCAGAGGGGCTGCCGTTTTATGCAAATGAGTCAAATAAGCAGCATTGTACTTTAGTTAAAAATAATTTCTCGGCATTTATACATTTGCGTATACACAGCAATACATCTTTAATATAAACAGTGTGCAATTCTTCCCACAAACGTTTTTTATCCTAATTACCAACTTCCCTTTTTGTAGACATGTTTAAAGAGGGTAGTAGGTGGAGAAGACAGGGTGGTGGAGAAACGGACTAAAATCGGAGAACTGGAGAGACTTGACATAGAAAGTTTTTAGGACTTGATTTCTCCATCTTTGCAGTTCTGTCCTTTGGGGCGTTCTTCGGAGGGGCTGTGATGCTGTGGGAAAGGGGGCGGCAGAGGTGTAGAACACCTGTGCTAAGCTGGGCGCTGCCTTTTGTAACTGGATATACTTTCAAAAGGAAACGTCATTTTCTGCCTAACCTCCCCGACCCGGTCCTTCTAGGAATCAAATATGTATGAAAGTGACTCATAAATTATAAAGTCCCACCTAAGTCTAATCTATGAATATTTATTGCTGGATTTGCAAAGTGGCCTTATTTATAGGAAGCGCGCAATGAATTTTTAAAAATATTTTTAAATTATAAAGTGATGGTAAATGATTCTGCTCTATTGAAATTTAATTGATTAACTATGAGGAAATGGCCCCACAATATTGAATGTCATTTTGTTGCTATTATGTAATGATGTATTTTTATAAAATATGCATTCTTAATACAATAATATGCACTTGTATGCAATGTCTTATAACATCCTTCTTTCTTTTTCTTTAGGAGAAAACATAACATTTTCTTTTACCTAAATTCTGCTTCATGTGATTTTTGTCAACGCTGGAATTTTTAAAAGGTAAGTTTCACTAAAATAGTCCACTATTCTTGAATTTTTGAATTTTCACTGCTTAACACTTGAAATGATTTTTCTCCCTCCCTCTCTTGGATTTGATATCAGGCCAAGTCTCATCTAATTATGAGATTTCAAAGCAACTGCTTAGAATAAGGCTTATTTTTCTTCTCCTACTTTTTTTTCTGTGCAGAAAGGAAAGTCAAGAAATAGTCCAGTTTCTCACTATTGCCAGCACAAATCTGGGGTTAGTAGAGCTATCTTGGTTTCTAAACCATCCCAGTGAAATATACAGATATCAATGGCTTGAGTAGCCCGAGAATGTGATCCTATCAACCTCTCAAATTTATCTGCATCCTTAGGAATCCTGAGTAGCCTAAAATACCTAGATAGACACTTTGTTACACATCCATTAAATTAAAAAGTGTCTATGCATTTGAAGAGGCACACCTTTCTGGGTTGGGCTACCATTTTCCCAATCTAAGTTACATTTCTTCATCTCTAAAAACCCTAGAAATTATACTTACTCAGTACTAATTGTCACTGTTGCAGCAATGAAAGAGGGGTGTTACCTGCTAGGGGCTGCGAACGCCTGGCAACGCGCGCAGCACGGGACAGCCGCTTGCCGTAGTTTTCCTTCGTCTCCCTTTCCCGTCAGCTGCGCTCTGCTGAGATGTGGTCGCACTGTCTATAGTCCGTTCACAGAATCACCTCGAACTATGCAGCGATGCTAAGCAGTGGAAAAGGGCTTTTCAGATCAAATTTACCTGAATTTGGGTCTCGGTGCTATCAATGCCCTATAACAGTAGAGAGAAAACACCAAAAACGTGAATCCTGGTGAGCAGGAAGTTTACGTAAAATGAAAGGGTCTGGTAGTTTACAGACATAAAGTAAAAAGGACCACATTAATAACAGTTCAGCATGGTTAATTCAGAGTATCTTAGGGTGAATCTAAATTCCTGTTAAACGCTGATTAAGAAAACTTAGAAAATCATGTAAGAAAGTCTTCTAAAATTAATAAAATATAAAACATAACTCAAAAAAAAAAAAAAAGAAAAACTTAGAAATTCCTCACCAGAAGGCTAAGGGAAGGGACGCAACTTCGAAAGCCCTGTGAGTGTGACCTTTTTGCTGACTGTGTAGTGAGGGAGGTTAAGGCCCAAGGCAGAGGCCTTGTCACTCCTCCCGCCAAAGGTCAAGGGTCACTGTCCTGAGTACCTTAACAAATCTGCTGGGCCTGGGCTTGGCCTTTAGCAAGACAGGCAGCTCGCCTGGGGTCTCTCAGAGCCCTAGGGTGCCTATAAGAAGTCCAGTGGCCATGCTGAAGAGCCCGTCTGGGGAGGCTCTGAGGCTACACAGAGACAGAAGTGGAGAGCCAAGCCCAACCCTCAAGTCTTCCATGGTCAAGAAACAGGAGTCGGGGTGAACTTATCTCAGACCCTCTAGATGCGCCTGTACCCCCCACTGCATGCCATGGGCTTGGCCCGGTGAACGCCGTGCAGAGCAGAGGCGGCCTCCCCTGGTCCACGGAATAGAATGTGGCAAGTGTGTATGTTTTTTAGAACACTGAGTTAATAAGGAAGCTAGTTACACATAATGGATGATACAAAGTACAGGCGAAGAAGAAGCATCCCTTGCCTGTTGCGGTTGCGCACACAATTATTTGATCAGTTTTACGTGTATTAACTGTTACAGTAGCAATGTGCAAATAATGCATCCAACTTGTTTCAGCAGATTAACTGACCCAGAGTTTCATTATGATGTGTGGATAATCTTAGCAATTGTTATTGGCATTTACGACTTTAATTTATAGAACGAGTCTGTTGCAAAAATCATCAGAAGACACAGGAAAACCAGTATTTAGGGAGGCAGTGTGTGTATTTCTTAGGAAAAAAAGAAAGACAGGTCCTCTGTTGACTAACCTGAGAATGAAGATGTTCGCCGTGCGTTAGCTGGGAGACCGTGGTCTCTCTGGCATTTACATTCTTCGTTTCTGACATCAGCTCAGCCAGCTGCCTATCCATAGGCAGTTTCCAGGTGTTTGAAAATCTCTAAGCCCCTCCTGGGGGAGCTGGCCCACCCGAGAGACAGAACCAGGGCTATGGGCGAGTGGGGCGCAGGGAGGCGTCCTCAGCAAAAGTGCCGAAGATTTCGTTGATGTGTTCCAATGTCACTTGGTCATAGTCAGGGGAGGGCGTGGAAGGGACCTTGTGGTAGGGGCCAGCCTTCTCGTACTGGTTACCTGGCCACCTGAGAACATATGCCCTAAGACAGCTTGTCGAGGCAGCAGGACAATGAGAACTTTTAAAATTCACAATGCAGTTAGTGGTCTGAATGCTCGTATCCCCTGAAATTCATGATGAAATTCTAGTGTCCCATGGGATGGCGTGAGGATGTGGGTCCTTGGGAGGTGCTCCGGGCGTGAGAGTAGAGCCTTCACGAGTGGGACCAGTGCCCTCATAAACGGGACCTGAGAGAGCCCTTGCCCTGCTGGTGCGGGAGGACGCAGGGAGAAGGCTGGGAGCAGTCACGGGACCCTCGGCCGCCCTGCCGCCGCCTGCTCTCAGGCCGCAGCCCCCAGAACCGCAAGGAGTCACTCCCCTGAGAAAGGTGCAAATGCAGGGCCTGGCATGAATAACGCCCGTGTATTACAAACTCTTTTACGACAAAACCATCAGCATGTGATTCTGTAACATAGCAATCTGACCCCCGATCCCACCCCAGCACCTTGTAGGTGAAAAGTTCAAATTAAAACTATACATTTTCACCCCCATATGATGACCCTACCCACCATACGCAAGCAGGCCTGACTTCTGCCGGACCCTGGATTTTAACAGGTCACAAGTAAATTGGCACCGAACCTACGAGATCTGAGGGCAAATAACTTCTTCCTTCTCTACCACTAAGTAAGATGGTACCTTAAAATGTTGCTTCCCTCCATAAGTCAATCTCCCAAACCTTTGCGGATGCCCCGGTGAAAGCTGCTATTGGACAGGGGGGAGGCAGGCAGACCGCCAGGTCCTCAGGTAGGGATTTCCAGGTGACAGCCACGGCGCGGAGAACGCTCACCTGTGCGTTCTCTCCGGAGCCGTGTTTCCTTACTGCTGATGGAAGTGGTCCGCGCATACATAAATTGTATTTGTCCATAAATTTGATGCTTTCTCTGCAGTTGTCATGCCTCGAGGTTGCTGGTGATAGCTTCCAATTATAAAATCATATTAGCCGTTATTTAAAATATGTTGTCAGCTGTGGAAATTCTCTAACTTAATTGGGTTCCCTCAGCCCATGAGTTTGGCTGGGGAACATTGGTGCCACACGCGGGTTTTCTTTTCCCTTTAGGTTCCGGGGAATCGGTTACCTTGTGGAATTCACACTAGCATTTTCTGTCTCCTTGCCTTCATTTAAGGTGACACTTTGATCAAAGGTGGCAAAGCATGAAATCATGGCCAGCTGTAAAAATGTCACATGCTATTTCAAAGTCCTCCTGGCATTGGAGAGGTTCCTGATTATCTGGGCCCTCCGTGGGAATTAAAATTCAGTGTGCCCGACACTACAGCATGTGTTAACAAGAGCACAATTATATCCCTGCCCTGTTCCAATACAGAGCTGCCTAGTCAGGATTGTTAGACAAGTCCACCGAGGGTAGGGACTGTCACCGAGCATCAGTCACACAGGAGAGCAAAACGGAATCAACGGTTCCTTCCTCTATGAAAATCACTAATTGTATTTTATTTTAAAACATGTGCTTCTATGCCTGGAGCAAGCCCTGGGAATGGAAGAGAGTAGGTCTATTTTTAAGTTTTGTGGCAAAGTTCTTTGTATAATAATAACTGTAAGCTATTTCCTCCTCTGTGAACATTTTTTTTTCTAGGACATATGCAGCAACTGTCACACTCATGAAAAATAAGACATTTTGAAAATATGTCTGCAAAATCGCCAGCTTTATTTTTATGAGGAAAGCAAAAATGTCCTTTGTGGGCTTCAACTTTATTGAAAAATATTGATTGAGCACCTACTTTTTTTCCAGGCTATTTGCTAGCTTCTTGGATATAAGAAAAGCATAATTATACTTTCTGCTCTCATGGAACTCATAGGGTAGCAGAGGGTACAGAAATGCAGATAACAGCAATTCCCTAGTCAGGGGGAAAAGAAAAAGATGAGACAATAAATAATTACCCACCAAAGATGATTAGTCTCGTGCAAAGTGCTGAGCCCTAACATCAACTGCAGAAAACTTCAGTCTGCAAAAATTGGTTATCCCTAAAAATGCATTGTCCTAGTAAGGTGAAAGGTACTAATTCACCTATTTATGATAGTTTCTGATTAACATATACCTTTCTTTTAAATTCTGGAATCTCTTAAGTTTACTAGACATGCTTAACATTGTCACCAGCAACAAAAAACTCTAGTTTTCTTAATGTTTGGTTGTTGCACCTCAGGGAAAAAAAATGTAAAAATTGTACATTGCCACAGGACAAAGGTAATGGGAAATCAGAGGGGGCAGGGAGAGGGAGTTTTGCTGAGGTGTCTCGGCAGCTCCTCTGTGCGCAGGGGTAGGGGGGCAGCAGAAGCCCTGCCCCTGTCTCCGCCCAAGTCCTCGGGAGCAGCCTGGCATTCATGTGCATCTGATGCTGAGCGTCAGCAAAGGTTTCTTTAAGAACGGGTCATCCTGCTCAGAAAATTTTGTGTGGTTCATTGTTCTCACTACATTCCT
Organism: Micronycteris hirsuta; assembly: GCA_004026765.1. Lineage (NCBI taxonomy): Eukaryota > Metazoa > Chordata > Mammalia > Chiroptera > Phyllostomidae > Micronycteris > Micronycteris hirsuta. The sequence goes on from PVJI01007126.1 coordinate 73,021, forward strand.
CCCATAAGAGGGTGTTTCCATGTCTGTGGCAAGAGCAGTTTAAGCACATGCAGGGTCGAGCCGCATCTTTAACTTTCCTCGCGTGGATTCCTTTGGGGCTCCTGGTTTCACAGCTTTTTGTGGTTAGAAGACCACCCAGGATTCTCAGGTTCTGCCTTTTATCCTTTTTATCGGTTTCTCTCTTCTTATTGTCCGGCTGACTGGAACTATATCTCCTCGGTATATGAACTGAACTCATTACTGTTAATTAAATTTGAGGGCCCTCTCTTGTCGCACATGAAAAATGCGCCCTCAGTGTGCCTTTGTGAGCGCGTCTTCCTCAGGAAGCGCCTGAGTGGCATGTGGCAGGTTGACATCCCCCTGCGAAGGGGAAGGGCAGCTGGTGCATCCAGCTCCTCCGACAACCACAGACACAGCATCACAGGCCTGGTGTCCCCTGGATTTGGGAGCTAACTTATCGCTCTTTTGGGTTTACTGCTCTGGCTCACTTACCAAGTGACTTGTAAAGGAGGCAGTTCTGTGTGGGGTCCCAGGACAGAAGGCTCCAGAACAGGCCCAGTCTGCTGGGCAAGCTGTGCTGCCTCTTGGGCTACATGATCCTGCAGACAAGAAGACTGAAGTTTGGTCAAGTTGAGAGGCAGGGACGGCATAATAGAGCCAGTTTTGTCCGTTCTGTTACTCATATCAAAGAATCAGCCTTTGGTTTCACTGATTTTTCTTCACTGATTTCCTGTTTCCATTTAACTGATTTCTGTTCAATGTTTATTATCTTCTTTCTTATGCATAATTTTGGCTTAATTTGGGTTTTCTTTTCTAGATTTTTAAGGTGGAGATTAGAATAGTTGTTGGAGACCTTTTTCTTTTCCAGTATGGAGCTGATTTATTCATACTCCCACGTTTTTATGTGCTGTGCTATCATGCAGTTAAAAATACTTTTTAAGTTTTTTGTAATTTCTTTTTTGACGGATGTGTTATTCAGAACTAGGATCTTTGATTATGTCCCAATATTTTTATTATTAATTTCTAATTCAGTATTTTGATCCTGGCTGGTGTAGCTCAGTGGATTGAGTGCAGGCTGTGAACCAAAGGGTCACGGGTTCGATTCCCAGTCAGGGCACATGCCTGGGTTGCAGACCAGGTCCCCAGTGGGGGCCACGTGAGAGGCAACCACACATTGATGTTTCCCTCCCTCTCTTTCTCCCTCCCTCCCCTTCTGTCTAAAAATAAATAAAATCTTAAAAAAATAATTCAGTATTTTGAATAGTGTCAATTTTTTAAAATTGTTGACTTTCTGTTTATGTCCTAGCCTAAGGTTTATCCTGAAGAATGCATAGAATGCATGTATATATGGAAAGAATGTGAAGTGTTTTTGGTCTGGTGGAATAGTTTATAAATATCAGTTAGGTCAAGTCAGCAGATAGTGTTGGTCAAATCTTGTATATTCTTACTAGTTTTCTGCCTCATTTTTTAAAAGTACATTTTGATGGAGTGGTATTGACGTCTCTGCCTTTAATTCTAAAGCTTTCGGTTCTCTTGGATTTTTCTTCACGTCCTTTGTGGCTGGGTTGCAGGTTCGTCCACACTAATGGCCTTATCGTTTCCCGATATGTTGGCTCTTCTGCCATCACGAAGTGTCGCTCTTTGTCTCCGGTGACATCATTTGCTTTAGAGCCTGATGTTAATGTGTCCCGTCCAGCTGTTTTATGGTCACTTGTTTGCATGATGCAACCTCTCCTTCCTTTTACATTCCACCTGTCTGTGTCTATGAGCCTAAAGTGCACCTCTGCAGATAGATTAGAGTTGGATATTGTTCTTTAATCCAGTGTAACAACATCTGTGTTTTTATTAGAGTTGTAATCTGCCCACACCTATTGTTATTATGGACTCGATTAACCTCTGCATTTTTGCTCTTTGTTTTCGGTACGTATCATCTTTTATGCTCCTCTGTTTTTATTTATTTATTTATTTATTTATTTATTTATTTATTTATTTATTTCCTAACTTGTTTTGTGATTAAAATGGGAAGTTTTTTTAAAATAATTACTTTATTGTTGTTTAATTACAGTTATTTGCATCCTCTCCCCTCCCCTCCTCCCTTCCCCTCCAACCCCACCTCCCTTCTCCCCCTTAGTTCTGTCCATGTGTCCTCTATAGTGATTCCTGAAAACCCTTCTTTCCATTGTCCCCTCCCCACTCCCCCCTGGCTATTGTCACACTGTTCTCAATTTCAATGTCTCTGGTTATGTTTTGCTTGCTTTCTGATTTTGTTGATTATGATCCAGTTAAAGGTGAGATCATATAGTATTTGCCCCTCACCGCCTGGCTTACTTCACTTAGCATAACGCTCTCCAGTTCCATCCATGCTGTTGCAAAGGGTATAAGCTCCTTCTTCCTCTCTGCTGCGTAGAATTACATATGACTCCACTCCAGGAAGACAAAAAAATCAATTAAAAAATGGGCAAAAGACATGAACAGACACTTCTCGAAAAAGGACATACAGAGGGCCCAGAGTCATATGAAAAGATACTCAACATCATTAGCCATCAGAGAGATGCAAATTAAAACCACAATGAGATACCACCTCACACCAGTCAGAATGGCCATCATCAACAAAGCAACAAATAACTGTTGGAGGGGATGTGGAGAAAAGGGAACCCTACTGCACTGTTGGTGGGAATGCAGACTGGTGCAGCCATTGTGGAAAACAGTATGGAATTTCCTCAGAAAAATGAAAATGGAACAGCCTTTCGACCCAGCAATTCCACTACTGGGATTATACCCTAAGAATCCTGAAAAAACCAATTCAAAAGAACCTATGCACTCCAATGTTCATAGCAGCACAATTCGCAATAGCCAAGTGCTGGAAACAACCTAAGTGCCCATCTACAAATGAATGGATCAAGAAACTATGGTACATAAAATGGGAAGTTTTGATTGTGTGATTTTAATTCCTCTGCTGTTTCTCAGCACTTTTTAAAAGTTATTTTCTGCCCAGCTGGTGTAGCTCAGTGGATTGAGAGTGGGCTGGGAACCAGAGTATCCCAGTTCGATTCCTAGTTGGGGCACATGCCTGGGTTGCGGGCCAGGTCCCCAGTGAGGGCCATGTAAGAGGCAACCATACATTGCTCTTTCTCCCTCCCTTCTCCTCTCTCTAAAATAAATAAAATCTTTAAAAAAAAGTTATTTTCTTACTGGTAGTTATAGAGATTACAATATAAGGGTTATTCTAATCACCATTGAGTTAATATCTAGTTAATTTTGGACGACAGGGGGCAAGTTTTCTCCAGTATAGTTTTATTCATATTTTGTGCTATGACTTTCACATATGTTTAATTTATGTATGTAATAAAGCCAACAATGGTGTGTTATAGTTGTTGAATTTTGCAATATTATTTATTTAAGAGAAGAGAGGAAAATATGTTTGAGGTTATAAACACTTATCCACATTTTTACCGTTCTCTTTATTTTTCCTGTAGGTTTGAGTTGCCAACTGATGTCATACACTTTAACACTGAAAGAATCCCTTTAATATATTTTAAGACATATCTGCTAGTAATAAATTCACATAATCTTTGTTTATCTGTGAATGCCTTTCTTTTCCTTCATTTGTGATGGTAGTTTTATTGCATATACACTTTGGGGTGACAGGTTTTGATTTTTTTTTTCTTTCACTGCTTTGAAAAAGGCATCTCCCTGCCTCTGGATTTTTCTGTTTCTGATGAGAAGTCAGTCATTAATCATGTTGTCGTTTGCTTATACATGATCTGTCATTGTCTCTTGCTGCTTTCAAGTTTTTACCTTTTTCTAAGCAGTTTGATCACGACATGCCCAGATGTAGGTAACTCTTTGTCCCACCTGAAGTTTTCTGAGCTTCTCGACTCTGAAAAAATGCTTATCATCAAATTTGGGGCATTGTAGGCCATTCTTGTGAAAACAACTTTTCTTTTTTATTTCTGGGAATTCTATTTTATATTTGTTGATAGGTTTCATGTCACTCCATAGGTTTTTGAGGCTCTGTTTAAAAAACAACAACAACAACTTTTTTTTGTCTTCAGATTGGATAAATTAAATTGATTCATCTTTGAGTTTGATGATTCTTTCTTCTGCTGTGTAAATGATGCTGCTGGGCCAGTCTGTTTTGCTGTCGGCTGGAGTGCTGGTCAGCTCTGGAATGCGTCGGTTTGGTCCCTTTTTCATAGTCCCAGTGTCTCATTGGGGCCCTCTGTACATGCATTGGTTCTTTGACCACATGTGACTCCAGTCTTTACACAGGCTTCTTTGAAGCCTTGAACAGAGTTGTGATTTCTGCTTTGAAGTCTGTGTGATGTTCAACATCTCTGCACACTCAGGGACCGCTCCTATCGGCGGCTTTGTTTCTTGAGTGCCTGTCACTTTTTCTGTTTCCCTGTGTGTCCCCTAGTCCTTGTTGAAACTGGACATGCAATATTGTAGACTGCATCTACTCTGGATTCTGCAGTAGCTGATGTCCTCGCTCTTTCATCATCATCATCATCATCATCATCATCGGTATTTTATCCTGGCTTCCTGGGGTCGCTCCTGTGTCCCCATACCTCACCCAGCAGTCAGGGATTAGTTACAGATTGTGATCAAACACCGTGAGCCAGGGAGACTCCCACCCTGTGCGGACAGGTCGGTGTCTCCTTGAGGAGCATGCGGGAAGTTCAGACAGCTTTCAAGTCTGCCCTGGCCTTGTCTTTCCGAGGCGTCCCCCTGGACGTCCCGCACACAGGCATGCAGCCTGCAGGCAGCCAGGGCCACGACGAGCTGGTCTCGCTCTGAATGCTCCTGCGTCCCCGGCGTTCCGTGTAGATTATGGTGCAGGGCAGGTGCACTGGCAACCCCTGTGGGGCTGCGGCAGAACTGGAGGCTTTCCCAGCATGCTTTGCTGACAGTGCCGTTCAGCTCGTGCTGTGGCCTCCGTCATGGGGCCTGGCAGTGCCCCGCCCCCGACATGCAGGGGGGACTCCCTGGCTCCCCACGGGCAGTGCTGCACCCCCGTGCTGGGGGCAGGTTTAAGAGCGGAAAAATCCACTGTCGCCCTTGGACCGTATACCATGTTCTCACACTGTTTCATGAATAAAAACTTTTCACTTATTGCTCGGCTTTAGTAGTTTCCAGAGCTTTTTTTTTTTTTCCCCCAATTTTGCCCTACTTTTTATTTATATATATATATATATTTTTTTTTTTTGAGAAGGTGATTTGCCAGCCTCTTTTGTCATAGTCATATAACTTTTTTTTTAATGAGAATTGAGTAGGAACTTGTTATAACAGTTTATTTACAACTTAAGGCATGTTTACTATAATTAATACAGTATAAACCTGGAGGAGATACAATGTATAGGCCTATAAGTAGACTCTCGTTAAAGGATCTAAATAAAATACTGAAAAAAGTGTGTGACAATGTGTTGCTTAAACTGAATGGGAAGAGGGTTTAAGTGATGGTCGTTTAACAAATGGTGGTAGTATAACTGGCTATTCATCTGGGAAAAAATACAAAGTAAAATATCATCTACCGAAAATAAGTTACACCATAAAATAATACATTTTAATAAATTAAAGACTTAAATTTCAATTAGTTGTAAATAATATTAACAGAAAATTATATAATTTGGGAGCAAGTAGGGATGTTCTTAATTAATCAAGGCTAGAAAGCAGAAGCTACAAATGAAAATAAAATACTTGAGAAAAAATGAAAACGTCACACAGAGAGCGAGAAATGAAAAGATACTCTAAGAAAAAAGTTATAACAAATGAGAAACTTTTATATAAATGAATGAGAAGATAAAATTTGGTGCTATTCAACATGCACCCAAAGTCATTAAGTTGATGAGGAAAAAATATATCAATGGCTTAGATAATTGGAAATTACAAATTCAGAGATGCTCCAGGCAAAGTGAGGGCCTGACCCGAGACCGCGGCATCGGAGCCGTGTCCCTCTTTCCCTCCCATATTCGTCTCTGCTCCTGCCATTTGCCTTTATTCCCAGACAAGCTGTCACTGTGTGGCAGCAAGTGGCTGCCATGGTTTTTAGCAACTGGGGTCATTAGGCAGTGGGCGACCCCCTCCAAGACCCACTCAAGTTCTGAAACCCATGCCGCCTGACCTGCGTGAGTTCCATGCCCCCTCCAGGCCGAACACTGAATCCAAAGATACCAAGTGTTGTCGTTGGCTCACCCAAGCTGGTGTGTTGGACGCCATCTTGTTGGCAGCTTGAGCAGGGGAGGCCAGTACAGTTATGATAGAAAATCAATGCTCTATTAGAACAAAGGAGAGAGATGACAGAAGATTGAAGGGGAGGAGAATTTGCTGCCTGCAAATATGCCTTTTCGGCATAAGGATTATTTGAGGCTGATTATTTTTGAGAGGCTGCAGACACAGGAAGAGCTCTGAAATCCTAGTGGAAGCTACCTTTTCGGGAGACCCATACGTTTAGCAGGTAAATCTCCATCCATATCTCTGTGGGTGTCTCCCTCCCTGTACGAGGAAGAGGAGGGTGGCAAACTCTCTCTCCCTCTTATCAATGGAGATGCTTGGCAACACTCATACCCTCGTTTACTCTGCTTTCCCTGGAAACCTCCCATAACCCCCCCCCCCACCCCACCATCTTTTTTACCTTTAGCCAGGGATGGTATTTAAAGTGCTGGATTCTTCCATTTCACAGAGTCACTCAGTTTTCCTGGGACTCTCCCGTGTCTGCCGGAAGTGCACATGCATTTCACTTCCGTTTGCTTTGCTCCTACTGATCTGTCTCTCATTATAAGGGGGTCTCAGCCAAGGACCTAGAAGGGTAGAGGAGAATTATTGTTTCTCCCCCGCCAGGGACAAGGATAACCAGTCCTTAGGGGGCATGTTTGCATTTTGGTACAGGTCTCATAGTACCCCCTTGTCTTATTTGATATGTTAAAGGCATAAAAATCTTCATCTACCTTGACAAAGCAGTGCCTTGTCAATGAACAGTACACTAACTTTTGTTTGAGAAGTAAACGTCCTCTATGACGAGTGTGTTTGGCACCAAGATTTCAAAGAATTAGTTCTGGAGAAACTCGAGTTCTATTCAGCAGAAAATTCTGTTTCTGGCTGAGATTAATTTTATGTCTTTCCCTATTGAAAGCAATGGCAGAAAACCAATGGAACTGCAAAGTAACCTTAAACCTTAATAACGTCAGAACCATGCCTAGTACCTGGATGTCCTTTATCCTTCTCAGTGAGAAGTTGCTAAGCTACACTTTGCTGAATTTGAAGTCATCACATGACAGTTTCATCAACTCTTCCCTTTCCTTTGCCAAGCAGCCATCTGGCAGAGTGTCTTTTTCGTTGAAAATGTGTCCCTGATCCAATTTTCATTTGTTCCCTTGTAGAGGAAGCACTCGTTCCAGTGGGGGTCCAAATTCGGGCACTGTTCTTTCCCGCAAGCACCGAGGATGCACTTTCATTTCATTTCAATGAGTGCATTTTCTTAAGGTTATGGAATGTT
>PVJI01007127.1:0-80528 GCA_004026765.1 Micronycteris hirsuta
GAGACCAAGTTTTTATTTCACGATCATGACCTAAAATCCATTGTAAAAACATCACTTATCAGCTCAACGCACCAATCCCATTTAAAAAACAATGCATTTGGTAAGGGCTATACTTTAAGATTTTATCAATCATTTACCACTTAGTACAAGTTGTCTCCTAAAAGCAAGTTGGAAGTGAAGGGCCTGTTTGTCCAGGAAGATCGGTGCTGAACCCCAAGCAACTTTAGCAAGAAGCATCAAAAATCCATTTAATCGTGTCTTTAGTTCTTTCAAACATGGCTTAAACAAATGAGGAAAAATTGTCACACCCATTCTGACACACTCTGCATAACTTTGTATTAGTTGGGAAGAGGAAGCAGAAAGAATTGGAAGAGTCCTGCTGGGAAAGTAGAGGAAAACTGGATCAGTAGTCCATCAAATAGTTCCTCTGTAGGAGGGTACCTTCTCCACCTTCTTCAGTGCTACACTCCCAGTACCAAGCACAGACCTGGGCATGGTCCTCAGGGACTGACTACATGAATAAATATCGTATGACCATCATCAAACTCCTATGAAATATGCAGGGCAGGTATCATTTGGCCAATGAGGAAATTGCGGCTAAGAGAAGTTAAGACATTTCCCGAAAGTCACACAGGACAAAAGTACAGGCGCTCCTGGTTCCTCCTGAAAACCACTTCTATCCAACCAGGGGTCTCTCCTAATGGACTGAAGGATTACATTTTTTCTAAAATTCATACGTTAAAGCTCTAAACCCCAATGTGATGTATTTGGAGGTAGTCTTTCGGGGAATATTAAGTTTAGATAAGGCCTTGAGAATAGAGCTCCCATGATGGAACTATTAACCACAACATTCTCATTCTCCCCCTCTCTCTCTCTTCCTCCTTCCCTGTCTTAGACACAGCAAATAGGCAGCCTTTTGCATGCCAGGAAGAGGCTCCTCCTTACCAGTGAGTAACCAAATCTATAGGCATCTTCATCTGGACTTTGGCCTCCAGAACTGTGAGAAATAAATGCCTGTGATTTAAGCCACACAGTCTACAGTATTACATTATAACAGCCTGAGCAGACTAATACAACTTCTACATTTACCTTGAATTTATTTGAATCACCCATCATCACCTGATATAGCACCATATTTCTTAGAATCTGAAATACTATATATTGTGATACACACAAGTATTTCATGTGTACCATTAAGAGAAAAACGACCTCCAATTCCACTAGGACAAAAATGCTTCCTTATCACATAGAAAATCATTTCATACTCATTACAAGAGCTTTTAAAGATCTAATCGGGCATAGATTTTATCATGTACCCCCCTGTACATACATTTTTTAAAATAAATCAGTTAAAACATTTCTAGAACATTTTCATAGACTCCAACTTCTGAATTATTTTTTTAAGCCACAGCCATCTTATGCTTGTTTTGCCACACAGTGCCATCTTTGGTGGCTTAAAGTCACTGGTCATGCAACATTTCTTAAAATAAATCCATAGGAGACCTTAGACCCACCGGGGCTGGGCACCTGCCTACCTTTGCGTCTTGTAGCATGTGCCTGTTTGGACTCCACCCTCCAGGAGGCGACTACATTCCTCTGATTTGTCAGTGCCCCCACTCCCACCCGAAACCATTTGTTCATAGAGGTTAGAGAATGATATACATTGTCTCTAGAATTTTCTTCCAAGCTCTTGACACCCATTGTCAAGTCTTTGAAGTCACGTGTTTCAGGAAGTGACCACTACCAGCCAGTGACTATAGGATGCATCTCAATATCAGAGATATTTTAAAAATATATATGCATTTGGAATCAATAGCATGCAGCTTTTTATGGATTTGCTATTTGTTCCACTAGAATGTGCTATCAGGGGTTGCGACTAATTGTTTATAGCTGCATCTCCAGTCCCAGAACGATCCTGGCATGCACTGTGTTCAATAAACATCTATTGAAGACACAATTGGATTAATTCATTCATGAATTCCATTAAGTTACCACTGCAAGAGGTTTCTTCTTTTCAGTTAAACTTGTTCTCTTTGTTGAAAAACAGTATTTATATCATGATTTTTCCAAAGAAAAAAAAAGGAAAAATAAATGACCTTATGTTAAGAGTTACAGTTAAATTTTCTTTCTTTTACTTATCTATGCTTTCTAAATTTTCCAACAAGACATTATTATGCTATTAATTTTATAATAAAGTATAATATCCACACATTATTTTAATTCATGCTGCTTTATTTTAATGCAGTAAATGGTTAAAGCCATCCATACTGCAAAGCAAAAGCACAACCCCAATTCAATTATTTTTGCATTAACTGTATTTTCAATACTTTAACTTTTAGGGCATCTTGGTACAGGGTTTCTTAAAAATGCATATCTACAGCCTGAGGATAAATGGAAGGAGACCAAGTTAAGTTACTTTGGGGTCAATCAAAACCTCTTTATAAACCCCAGGCGTGGGCCCTGGCTTCTGCGGGCTTGAGCAGATCCTTCTGTTCTCCCAGGTCTGTGCTCTTCAGGGAGGCTCCCTGGACACCCAGAAGTTCTCTATGATCTCATGGTTCTGAAGAAAATTGCAGACTATTGGCAAGCTTATAGCATGCTACTCAAAGAGGCATAAAAAAGTTAATGGAGATAATTTTACTTGAACAACAATAAAAATGCAAAAAAAAAAAATTTTAAATAAAGAAAAAATTTGGGAAAATATTCCGTCAAATAATCAGCCTCCCAGACTGGTCCATTTCAATCTAGATAGTGAGGGGGTGGAAAGCGTTCTATGGATTGAACTGGACCCCCCCTCACCCATTTTGTGTGTTGAAGCCCTAACCCCAGTACCCCGGAATATGACTGTGTTTGAAGATAGGGCCTTTACAGAAGTGAATGAATTAAAATGAGCCCCTTAGAGTGGGTCCTAGTTCAATCTGACTAGTGTCTTCATAAGAGGAAATCTGGACACCCACGTGAGATACCAGGAGTGCACAGCTGCCCCGGGGGGGGGGTGCTGTGTGAAGGAAGACACAGGAAGAAAGCCATCTACATGCTGAGCAGAGAAACCTAAGAAGGAACACACACTAACTCACTCCTTAATCCTGAACCTCCAGCCTCCAGAACTGTGAGGAAATTAATTTCAGTTTCTTAGGCCACCAGTCTGTGGGATTTCGTCACGGCAGCCCGAGCAAACTAACGGGCCAGTCAGTGACTCTGAGCCAGCAGGACCCTTCTCCTCACCCAGCTTTAAACTCATGACGTTTTGTCTGTTGCCCTGTGTCCCCTGAGAGTGTATCCATGATTTGTGGTGGGAATACGGAGTGGTGGCATAAATGCCTTACACCTATAGATAATTCCAAAACTCTTATTAGCGCTTCCTCTCAGCTTTCCTCCAACCTACCTCCATGATTTGCTAAAACTTTGTGACCAAGAGACTGATTTGAAATTCCAGGTCCAGCTGGGTCTCTGTGATGGTCCAAACAAATCAAAGGTAGGCACAGAAAAGGATACAGGAAATAAATCTAGAAAATACATCACCCAGTAAATCAGCTCCTTTATAGACAGTTCTAATTAGTTGTATCTAAAAAGATGGAAATGAAAATGCATAAAATAGGAAAAGAAACTGAAGAACTATTAGCCCAACACTCTGCATTTGCTAAACATAGGCAATAGATTCATAATCTCACCTCCACCCTCCCCACTCCTTAATAGTATGCGTTTCATGGCCCTCTTACCTACAGGTAATTCTCGGTCAAAATTAAAACTGTCAGCTATTTCTCAATTTCACAAACTATGAAGGTAAGGGGAGAGAGGAGAGCAGCAGAGGCTGCGCTGAGTGGGAGCGAAGCTATTTTTCCCAGGGCTTCTAAAACGCCAATCCAAAACTTCTCCCAACAAGGGTTTTGAAATATGCCTGCATTCACGGTGCCATAGTGACATCAGCTGGTCAGTTTCCAAACAACACCCGAGCCAGGGAGTAACAGGCTCAGAAATGCATTTAAAAGTCAACGATAACCAAGAACCACTGGGAAAATTTTATTTTTAGCACCTGCATATCAGCTTGATTTTTTGAAGTGCTTTTTATAGTAATTCTTCCAAATACGTAACATTAATAGCTGGTGAAGTAAGCTTTTAGACATGGGAATTTAAAACATTCCAGTGGCAACAAGCATGATAATAAGTATAATAAACACAAATAAAGTACATAAATGTTTATCATGAATAGATTTTAGTTTTACAAGATAGGGTGAAAATTAAACACAGTTTGGATGGCTTCTCATATGAAATTAAGACATAAAGTGACTCCTCTCAGAGAGTTACACAGCTCTGCCAATTGGCCACACCAAATGTGAAATACAAGAAAATTAACAATACAAGGGTGTGAGCATAAGAAAATAGAGTAGAATCTATCTTAGACTTCTTTGATTGGGTTACCAGATGAAAGACTTTCGGTGGGAATTTTGGCACTGTGCTAAATAGTTTCTTAAGCCTGTGGTTTGCACTTATTTGTGACAGTACCGGAGATTCCATGGTTGAAGCGGAACAAGAATACGGGAGTGGAGGGTTAAGAGGGTAATGGAGGAAGAATCTGGAGAGCCATGCCTGTAATTCATGGTAGGAAGCTGAGAGAAGATTATGAAACATTCTTGGAATCCACAAAATACAGTTTGAAAATAACTGTCTGAAACTTAATAGTGTTCTAAAGGGAAGAAATCAGATGACCAAATTTTAAATAAGATAATCTAGAAACTCAAGAAATGAATTTGTAATTCAAGGTAAATTCTTTTTAAAGGTAAAGGAAACGTATTGGTAAAGAAAGAATAAGAATTGGGTTGGCCAAAAAGTCCGTATGGTTTTTTTCCATAAAATAAGAGACACATTTTTCATTTTCAACAATAACTTTATTGATTTGCATATTTTGAGTATATCGGCTATCTCCCACATGGTATAACATTGATTGTTCTCAGTGAATGTCTCCATTTGCTCATAATCAACTTCAACTGGTCTACCCAACTGTGGAGCATCGTCCAGCGAGAAATCTTCAGCATGAAACTTTGCAAACCATTTTTGATGCATTCAGTCAGTCACAGCACCTTCTCCATACACTGCACAAATCTTTTTTTGCACTTCAGTTGTGTTTTTACTTTTCTTGAAATAATAAAATATAATAGGACAAAAATGTTGCAAATTTTCTTCCATATTCAAAATTAAAATGGCCACACAAAAATTCACCAATTTTGATGTTTATTTTAACGCACGCTGGTATGACACCTGTCACAATACAATCTAACAAAATTGTTTCAAATGAAGTTAAAGACAACTAAGCGCTACTAGAGCTATCTTACAGGAAAAAATAAAATAATAAACTTTTTTAGCCAAACCAATAGACTGATTAAAATAGAAAAATCCTAGAAATGTAGATACTGGAATGTTATATTATCCTAAAACAACCAACTATTCAATACTTTGAGTTGATTTTTCTCGTGTACAGAAAAGCAGAGATCTTATTTGTAATGACTGCCCACAATAACAAAGATTTCATGCTCACTATCCATATCAGCCACAGGTCAGCAGTCATTCTGTCCTATGTGCCTTCATCCCCAGGTTCAGGCTGAAGAAACACCCCGTGTCGGGCACAGTAATCTGTGGCAGGGAAAAGAGCTAAGGCCAAACCTTTAGTGGCCCTTCAAGCTTCTGCTCACATCTCACTGACCAAAGTAAGTCAAATGTCTGCCCCTAACATCAGTGGGGGAGGGAAGTAAAGGGAAGGGCAAAAGTAGGTTTACAGTTGTTTGTACAGAAAAATAGTGCAATAATTTAAATAATAATACAAGAATCAACTCTGTGTTTCCCATACTCACAACTATAAACCTGCTTTTGTCATTCCCTGTGTATTGCTCTTATAGGGAGACCCTGCAAACCACATAGCTTCAGACAAGGATGTATAATGCTCTTCTAGAAAGGGCAGAAAAGAATTAGAAATAATAGCACAAACTTCCACCCCACTAAATGCTCCAAGTCTGGTACAAAGTAGATGCTTAATAAATGCTTTGAGTTAGTATGTGGATGACTTAATGTTGACGTGACCTCACACTAAGTGTACATCGATTCATCTTTTCTGGTGCACAGTTTTATGCCTTGGAGTGTCACATGGTAACTTCCTCTTTTCTACCACAAATGTCTACTAGGAATAAATCTCACAAATATAATGTTGGGCAAAAGAAGCCAGTTGCCAAAAAGTGCTTACTATGAGGTGAAAGGATAAAGAAACTGTGGTATATTCACACAATCGGGCACTACTCAACAGTAGAAAGGAATGACCCATCAATTCATACAGCAGCACACATGAGTCTCAAAATAATTATGAGGAATGAAAAGACAAGAAAGAGTACATTATATATGATTCCATTTACATAAAATTCTAGAAAAGCAAACTAATCTGTGAAAGGAGAGGAGAGGTAGAAGTGGGAGAGAGGGTGGGTAAGGAATCTCTGGGGTAGTGGATATGGTCACTACCTTGATTGTGGTGATGGTTTCATGGGTGTTTTCATAGGCCAAAACTCATCAGATTGTACACTCCAAATATGTGCAACTTATTGTATGTCAGTTAGGCCTCAATACAACTTGAAAAATGCTTTTAAAAAAGCAATTCCTGTATGACAATATTTAACAATGTTTCACAACAGGAAAAACTAATCTTCAGTGGTCAGCATAGGTTGTGTCTAGATGGATTACAAAGGGGTGCAGGAAATGTTGCTTCTTTTTTTTAAAAAAAATTTTATTTATTTATTTTTTTTTAGAGAGAGAGAAAGGGAGGGAGACAGGGAGAGAAACAGCAATGTATGGTTGCTCCTCACATAGCCCTCACAGGGGACCTGGCCTGCAACCCAGGCATGTGCCCTGACTGGGAATCGAACCGGGACCCTTTGGTTCCCAGCCCGCACTCAATCCACTGAGCTACACCAGCCAGGGCGGAAATGTTGCTTCTTGATGTGAATGCAAGTTAAATTTACACTGAGTGTTCTATTGGTCAAATTTAATCAAGCTATATATTTATGATTAGTGCACTTTTCTTAAAAATTTTTTTTAAGATTTTATTTATTTATTTTTAGACAGAAGGGAAGGGAGGGAGAAAGAGAGGGAGAGAAACATCAATGTGTGGTTGCTTCTCACATGGCCCTCACTGGGGACCTGGCCTGCAACGCAGGCATGTGCCCTGACTGGGAATCGAACCGGGACCGCCTGGTTCCCAGCCCACGCTCAAGCCACTGAGCTACACCAGCCAGGGCTGATTAGTGCCCTTTTCTGTAGGCAAGTTTTGCTGCATAAAAAATATTTTAAATGTGCTGCTAGTTTTAGAAGAAGTATCAACCATTTTTAAAATACCAAAGAAAGCCATCCTCATAAAGACTTTATTTATAACAGTAAATAATAGTTTTGTGCTTGCAGTCATTTACCACCTACTTTTGAAATTTGAGGGCTATAAGAGGATTTTTTTTTTTCCTGTAAGCCTCCATGACTGAGGACAGACCACCAAATCCTGTAGGCTAGACCCTGAGAGTGAGTAGTCATGGAGACTAGTGGGGAAATGCATCTACATGCAGACATGCTGCCAAGATCTGTCCCCCAGAGTGCACGGATGCTGGTGCTTCTGCTCTCTTTTGTGCCCCTAACTTGCATAATCGTTACCTGCCCTATCTTCTTATGCAGGGACACAAGGGGAAGCCACAAATGATGCACATGCACCCACACAACTCCAAAAGCAAGCAAGCAAATAAATTCCCACAGATGGGACAGTACTATCATTACAAACAGCTGAGATAAGAAATGAAAACTCCTAGACATTTTTATGAACCCATCATTTTTATCATTTTAATATACTTTTAAAAATGTATTCCCACTGAATGATTACTTTAATGAATAAGTGTAATGTACAGTCAATGATTTGATAATTGAAGTGGATAAAATTTCCCTTGTTGGTGAGAATGCTCTTTTTTTAAGAAATGTCTTTTATTTATTTATCTATCTATCTATCTTTCGATAGAGGGAAAGGGAGGGAGAAAAAGGGAGAGAGACATCAATGTGTGGCTGCCTCTCGCATGCCCCTTACTGGGGACCTGGCCCACAGCCCAGACATGTGCTCTGACTTGTTGCTGGTATTTCTTTCGGCAAAATCCATGGGTGACTGTAACCCGATGCGTAAAAGAATCTCACACCGAGACACGCTGGGAGAAAAGAATCCAGAGCCACAGGACTATTTCCTTTATCTCAGGAAAAAGGCCCCGGGCCTAGGTCAGCCGGCTTTTTTATTAGAAGCTTTAGGACACATTTACATTGGATTGATTAATCATGGGCTTATGCAGAACAGGGGTCTTCAGTTGGGTCATGAGGATATATGGAAAGGGAATAGATAAGGGGTAGGTTTACTCAGTTACAGAGCATTAAGATGTAAATTCAGGTCCAGTGGCAGACAGGACCAGGGTAGTACATTAAACAGGAGAGAAGTAAATTGAGGGTAAGCTAACTAGGGCTGTTAACTTTTAGGACCATAAAACATTGAGACAGAGAAGAATTTCATGGATTCATTAACTTAAGTCTCTTGACTCTGGGAGGGAGAGACTCAGCAAGTCAGAGAATTTTTTAAGAAACATTTTTGCCAAATTCCCATTAGAGAATTCCTTTTCCACTGACATGATCCACACTTGTCCACACAGGAATAATTTTTCCTCACGCGGAACCGAGCTCTTTATGCGTAAATTCCCAGGACTGCGTGTTTACACGCATGTGGAAAGAATTCCCACACTGACTGGGAATCGAACCAGCAACCCTTTGGCTCACAGCCTGGTACTCAATCCACTGAGCCACACCAGCCAGAGTGGCAAGAATAGTCTTAAACTGAAATGAGTTGAAGGTTTATCATTTCCATCAATCCCTCACTCTCAGTGCCCCAAAATAGAAAATCAGGCTGATATTCAAATGACTTTGATCTTTGTGTTTGCTTTATAGACTATTACCTGGTCCCATTAATGCCTCTATGGAGTAAAAGTAAATAAAATGGTCTCAAACTGCATGCTTAAGTAATTTTAAAAGAAAATTTTCAAAATGCCATTGATCTGTTGAAGAAACTACCACTCTCCTCTCATTCATAAAACTTTAAGATTCACCATTAGTTCTCATATAATAAAAGGAATATGAAAATAACCATAACTACATATGATACACTCATATGATCACTCAAAATATGAAAAAGATAAAAATAACTGAAAATCCAATTCCATATCAAATATCCCCTATGTACTTACTAGGTGTCATGCTATGAACTACATAGATAATAAAAACCAGATTCTGGTAGCTGGAAAGCGGGGTGATACCCTAACAGACTCCTAGAACCTATGCCAGTTTTCAGGATCAAGTGGCTGGTAGAAGTCCCAGGGCCTCCAAAAGACCGTTAGCAGAATGTTGGTGATGGTTCCCAAAAGGCCACCAGTGAGAGCCCGAAGGACAAGGACGAAAATGTTTCGGGAAGCTAGAGAAAAGGGGAGGCATGTGATGCTGTGGAAGAAACCTTAGTAGCACTGCTGCTGTGGGAACACGGAAATAGAATATGCACTTAGGAAAGGAATAATCTAGCTCAGGAGATTTCCAAACGGTGCATTCAAAGTGTTGCCTGCCTCTATTAGCTGCTCGTAGTAAACTGTGAGTAGAGAAATAAGATAAACCAAAGAACCGCTAAATATAAAGGAACCAGGACTTACTAGGTTCATAAATAGAACTTTTTCTCATGCCCAGCCTTTCCAGATAGCAAGCCATGCTCACATTAGAAAATACCAAGGTGTGATCAGAGAAACCGGTCTAAAGATGAAACCGAGGGTGTAACTGCAAAACCTTTTGTTAAGATCTCAGAAAGGTAGCACCTCTTTCAAATAGAAAATAGTCTCTCTAAGGATCTTAAAGTTATTGTGCCTCACCTGCCTTACAGAGAACCAAACCTGCAGAAGTATTTATTCAAGAAATTTCAGGTGCTGCTTTTGTCTAATGGAATGGATTACAAAGCGATGCACAATAAAACCTGCAGTTTTTTAAAGAATTATATTAGTTTGAATTGAGAAGGATAAACAGTACAAAATGAAACAATACCTTTGCATGCTATAATTTCCATGGTTAGGAAGTAGATTGAGAAATTACTCCACTTCAAACAGGACCACTTTTATAAAAAAGGAAGTCTATTTCAGAAGATGGAGCCAAGAGTCATGGTGGCTCATTCCCAGCACGGGATTGAGCCCTCGTCATGGAACAGGCGGCAAACAGCACGTGCCACGTGAATTTCATCATCGGTATGACGCGTAACTACCGGGCACCCTCACCTTCTTGGAACAAGAATGTCTCCAGTGGTTTTCCCATGCCCACCCCATCATTATATGTCGGGTAACTGGGGTCCAGATGATTTAGCACTGTAGTTCACAGTCCTTTCAATTGAAAGGAACAGTTTCCAAGGAGTTGTGCCAGAGGAGTGATGTTCAAAACCCCTCATCCTCACCTTGACCCTTCAGTAAAGTAAGGAAACAAAGGGAGAGAGCAGAAATGGGTGTGGGGCCTGCCAGTCTCCACTTCTCCACAGATGCGTAGAGAGGGAGCAATATTTATCAAGGAATTGTACCCAGCAGAGAAATGAGCAGCTAGTTGTCCACAGAAAAGCTGAGGGCAGAGATGAAGAGAACCAATGGCCAAGAGAACAGGTCAGGAAGGGGCACAAATTAAAATTTTCTCTTTCAATGTATACCAAGAAAAAGGCCCTTCAAGACAGGAAAGCTTATGTTGCCTATAAACTGGAACCATGGGGACTCCATACATCATCCCAACAAGGTGTTCCTCAAAAAGGAAATTTTATAATTGTTGAAATTGGGTGCTCAGTAATAGGAATTCATTATATTATTCTCTCTAGGTGTGTGTGTGTGTCTTTAGTTGTGTGTATGTTTGAAACACTCCATAATAAATATTTTAAAATAAATATTGCATTGAAGTTTAATATATGAAACAGATTAAATGCATGCCGTTTAAACATATCTGAAGTATTTTTTCAATATTCTGCATACTTGCTAGGAATCATTTCCAAGGAATTCTTGGCAGATGATCAGCCGTTCCTTAAATACTTGTAATTACAAGGAGCACGCCCGTTTTGAGGCAGTCTCTGCTGGATGGCTCTGCTTGAGAGAAAATAATCTTGATATTCATCCAAATACAACCCCTTCTAACTTCAAGTGAGAACCTGACAATTCCTCCACCAAGAAAATATATTTCTCCTTTTTATTTTCTTCAGCTCATTTTCCAATAACTGGCAAAGTTTGGTATTCTGCATCACAACTAATACATGCTACAAAGTCTGCCAGAGAGGTGCTAAGGGCTATGTTTCCATCCTCTGAGTTAAAAAGATGTGAACAAAATATTTAAGTTAAATTAAGATACCTACAGGCAAAACCTGACAAAGTGTTGCACACTGGGCTACATAATAGATTGAGATTTTTTTTAATATCATGGTACCTTCCATTTTCACCTACCTGTCATCTCGACATCATTTGTTATTAATTTAACACCAGAGAGGCTGGAAAGTGCTGCAAGCTACTGAGAGCACACAAATCAGGAGCAAAGACAGCAAAATCTCCTTGGAGATTCTTGTTCACAAACTTTAAGGGAATTTGAAAAATGCCCCTCAATTTGGAGGAAGCTTGATATAAAAATCTAATAAAGTATGGAACACAAGTTTCAGATGCCTAATTTACATGCAGAACCCAAGACTAAGATACGGGCAGCCGGGTCATCTGTGCAATTCCAAGCAGCATCTCCTCCTAATTACGTGGACTAATTCCCAGCACAAGTTGATGCTAAGATAGGGAAGTCTAAGACACATCAGCAGAATGTGCTGGAGGGAAAAAATGTGTGTAGTTTGTAGGCTAATTTTAACAGTAGCGTTCCCTCACTAATAATCACATTTGGCTTTACAATGAAGAATTATATAAAACTTGCTTGTCCCATATTAGCCAAAGTCTAGTCTCAAACGAGTATTCTTTATCCCAATACATGTCTAAATGCCACCCTACTCTCAAAAATGTTTTAAAGCAAATGCCACTTCAATGTCAACTACATGAAAAAGACCCTCCTCTACTAAATTTCTCAATCAAATCCCATTTACTGAAATAGGTACTCATATACACCCGTATCTGTTGAAAAGCAGTGATAAAATCTAAAGTTTCGTACTAACCGCACTATGAAAGCAACTTACTAAATGCTCACCAAACCTGTTTCTTCCTCTTCTGTTATCAGTCAGGTTTCTTGCAGAAAATAGAATCCAACTCTGATGACTCAAGAAACTTCAGTGAAAGGACCATTTCAGGGGCATACAAAGGAACAAGAAAATCCATGAGGTTGCTCAGGCACCCAGACACTAGTGAGAAGAGACTGTCATTTCCATCCCCGGGGTTCCAACTACTCAGATAACGGTGCCTGTCTTCAGGTCATCCCAGGCTTAGGTGACAGTCTCCTGTCAATTGATAGGCTGAGTGTCTTGACTGATGACACTTCATGTATCAAAAGGTTTGAAAGAAAGGTTATTCCTCACACCCAAGGAGCTTCAGGGGAGCAAGGCTGTCTGGAATGGCAGAGCAAAGAGCAGAGAGTGGGTTTGGCCTTTATTGGGCTTCAGGGATCAGAGTGGGGAGAGTTCCCACACCCGGCCTAGGACTGAGAGACCCAAACCTCCCATTGGTGTCAGGAACTCAGAAGGTGTAAGGGGTTTCCTTATGTAAAGTAGCAGAAATGATGTGGTAGAAAGGGCGATGGTGGACAGCTTAATGTTGTCGCCCATTAAGCACCAAAATAGAGTCAGACTCTTTTACGCTGTGAAATGCAGCAAGGTAGGGAAATGAAACCCCCAAACTCTAGTTCTCCAGCCTCCTGCCTGTGCCTCCCACACTGAACCTATCTGAAAGTAAGAGATCCTGGGTGATGGTTTCTATAGGTGATGTCAGTCTTCTGAGGCCCAGAGCAGGGCCAAAGACAGTGGAGAATTGAACTTGGGGACAAAGGCAGAATAAGCAGCAGATAGATCCCAGGACTCAGCCTCCCTTCAGTCAGGCTTGGTTCACGGCTGAGTTCTGGCCAGTGGCATGGGACAGAAGTGAGCTGCAACCTTTTCAGACCCAGTCCCTAGCACTTGGCGTGGCCCCCAGGGCTCCCCCCTCCCTTCGTCTACAGTTCAGATTGAAAGGGTCCAGAAGAGGACTTTGAGGCCATAGAGGGAGATGGAGCCACTAAACTATGTGTTTAGCCTGTGTTCCTAAATGACTGTGGCTATCAGAGATCCACATTGAATACTTACATGAGTGAGAAATCAGTTTTTATGTTCTAAGCTTCTGAGGTTGTAAAATTACTTGTTATGTAAACAACTGTAACCAATACACACATGAATATTGTTTGGAAAGAAAGAGTCTTAAATCCGCTGAAGTTAGCAAACAATTCTAAGAATAATTGTTTAAAAGCCAGCAAAGACAACTTAGTAGCAGAGAAGGACCATGAGATAATAGGTTGCCTACTATTGGGGACCAAACCTTTGTTTCGCATATTCTGTGCCTGTGTTTTCTAGCTGTGTTATGGAAGGTGTGCTCTATTGTGTGGAAGAAAGGGGAGGAAAACAGCCTTGGGGTAAGAACCCAACAGTATCTGCAATAGCTGGGGACAGGGGCAGCCCCTCGACACCAGCATGTGGATTCCTGGTCCCTGTGCGTGTATATAGTTGGGACCCCATAAGGTCCACCCTCTTCCTTCAGTGTGATTCTGCCTCCCTAAGATTTCACTCCTATAATTATTAACCATTTCAGCTTCATTCACTCATTTTAGAAACATTTATTGAGTGGCTATTCCATGCCAGTCACCTGTCATATGACTTAGAGTCTACTGGGAAAAGTCCCAAATATGAAGAAATAAGTGCTTTGTTGGAAGTGTGTTTGAGGTTCAGTGGGACCCAAAAGGGGGCATGGTTGGCTCTCCTGGATTGAGGGTGGGGACAGGAATGGAGTAGGGAAGTCTTCAGAGAGAAAGTGAACCTGAGCAGGGTCTGAAAAGAAAGAGCTGTGTGAGCACACGTTCTTCCAATAACTTGTCCTCAAACAGAGGGAATTCACCTGTCGGAGGGGAGGATTTGTAGTGCATGCTGGCCACCGGCTAACTCTTTACTTTAAGGGTAGTACAGAGGACATGCTTCACCCTTGGCCCTTCCTCCAGAGAGGTTGGGAAGATAGTCGGCTGCTAAAAGTCCTGTGACTATCTGCCCTCACCACCCCCAGGGCCGCGGTGAAAGCTTTGCCAACGGCTCTTCCCTAACACATCCTCAACTCAGCAGCATTCCTGGTGCCAGCAGCGTCTGCTGGCAGGAGAGCCACCACGTGCAGCGGTGACCCTTGGATAGCTCTCAGGCCAAGCTCTACTCAGTCTCTGATGAACTGGTGTCCCTAGGAGGAGCCTGGAACTTCCAGCTGAGTTGCCACTGAGTCTGAGAGCTAGGAGGCTGCAGAGGACAGGTCAGACCGGGGCCGACCTCAAAACATGGGGGAAATCGGATCCTGTTCTTCTTGTAAGGTACTTTGCTTTCCGAAATGCTCTCAAAATTCATTTTCTTGCCCTTCTTTGAGGCTCAGTGTCCTTATCTCTAAAATGGGAATACTAATAGTAGTATTTGCTTTAAAGGTTGTAAGGATCCACAGGTTAATACAAGTAAAGACCTTAGAACAGAATGCGGCACACAGCAATGATCAATAAATGTTTGAGTGGCCAATGATGAGGATGAGGATGAGGACAAGGATGGTAATAAGATGATAAATAGCCACTCCCTGAGGCCAAAGAACATGGTTCGGGAGATCAATGCAGGAGTGGTTGGGGACTGGTGAAAGGAAATGATTTTTCTTTTAGTAAGCGGGTTGCCCACGCTGCATCATTTCCGTTTGTGCTGGCCTACACACCAGACACAATTTGCTTCTTTGTGGTTTTAATATAACTTAAAGGCAAATTATAATATCCTCCCAATTTGCATGTTAGTTGTTTTGACCCACTGGCCTAGCTTTTGACCTCATTCTGTATCTTTATATGTTCATTTATTTATTCAATAAGTGAATTTCTTGAGTGCCCCCTCTGTTCTGACCCTCGTGCCAGGGCCAAACGGGGCAGAGGCTACGTCCTCAGCGAGCCTGCCAGTGGGGGGCAGAGGGACGAGAAGACAGTTTCAATACAGCGGGGTACTTCTTGTGCAGGGAGCGTTACCATGGCTGCCACGAGAGCTCAGAGTCTCAGTCCTAAGAGAGGACTGGGGTAGGAGGGCGGGGGCATCCTGATGGAGAGAACAATAAATGCAAAGGCCCAAAGGTAAGAGACCCCATGGGACTTTCAGGAGTTTTGAGGAGACAAGCAGGGGGACACAGAACACCAGGCAGGAAGTACAGAGGTGAGTCTGAAGAAGGCAGTAGAGGTCAGGTTATAAAGGATCTTAGTTGCTGGGCTAAGGAGTCTGGACTAACTTCTAAGTTCTGTGAGAGACCATGGGTATGTTTTCAGCAGAGGTGTGACAAAATAAATCGGCAGCTTAGAGAGATCCTTAGAGCTGCAGGATGGAGGACAGATGGGAAAGGAGGTGAAATGGGTATCAGGATCGTAGCCAGGGGATCACTAAAAAGTTTCAGATGGTAGGTCTGTGATGGTGTCCGTGCTAAGACAAGAGAAGTGAGGGTAGGGAGAAGGGACATAAAGGGCAGCTTCCACGGGGCAGGCAGTCTGGGCCCAAATACAAATGCAGCGAGAAGATGTTTAGCCCGTCTCCCCACGGGGCTTCAGTTCACCCTCGGCTGCCTGCATGTGATGTGAACGGGAGGGAAGAGTCAAGGACGGCACCTAGACCTGTGACTTGGGCAAACGTTTGCATGTCATTCAGTGAGATGGACATGGGAGAGAAAGGCCAGATCTGGGGGAAGGGCATACGGAAAATACAGTGAGTTCAGCTCAGACATGTTGAGTTGAGGTGTCTAAGAGACTTCGGATAAAGAACTCTTAAAGCACGTTACGGGCCTCCTCTGACCCAGCATCTGCTTACCTGTCCAGCCTCTCCTCTCACCTTTTCAGCCTGGGGCTCCTGCAAAGAATCATGTTTCCTCACTTTATAGCCTCTGCAGAGGCAATTCTGCCACTCAGACCTGAGCCCCACCCCCTCCAACGGCACTCTCTTACCTCTCACCTGGTCAACTTCTTTCCATCCTTGAAAGTTCAGCTTGGACAGCATGACCTTCTGACAACCATTACGTCCCCCAGTTCCAGATTAAGTGCCACTCTGTGTGTTCTCGTCATTCTCTCTATTTCCCGATCATTGCCCATCACACAATTCTACTCGTCTGTTTTCAAGTCTCTTCCTGAAAACACTGTAACTGGATGGAGGCTGCTCATCAATATGTCCCTGGTGCTCAGTTCAGTTCCTGGCCCATGGTAATGGCTTAATGAACACATGGGATAAAGGCAGGACATATGTAGACATAAGAAGTGTCTGTGACATAGAATAAAAGTACACGTAGCACCTGCATCACCTTATTTACCACACAGCTGATGTCACTTAAACATGGGTTTAACCTCAACATACTCTGAAATAGAAAGTTGAGCTCTCCTAAAATTGAAAATGTTCAGATAGGCACCGCTAAGGGCAATCTGATACAGTAACAGTTTCTGGCAGATGCAGCTCCTGTTAACAGACGCCCGCGTGACATACAGAAAGCTGTCAAGCCTGCTCCAAAAAGCAAAGTCAGTCCGTTCAAGTTCCCCTTGCCAAATTAATTTTATTTGACGTTTAATTTGTATCCTAAGGTGCTGTGGATTTAAACCTTGACTATGATAATAGAAGATTACAGAAGTGTTCCATTAGACAAAATCAAATCATCAAGTTATTTTTGTTATGAGTAAGGCTGTCTTGACAAAGATATCTCCAAATCACATATACAGATCACCTAAAATACATTTATTGATTATTTTAATTTGAATACCTTCCCCCTCTTTCTTATGCCTGCTGTTGAGTGAAGAAGAGCATGAACCGGGTCAGCATAACCACAGAGAAAGGAGACAGCAGGAAGTTGGAAGTGTGTGAGCTTGAGAACCAGACAGCTGAGTTGAAATCTTAGGTCCTCCATCTGTTAAAGGGGGTATCAACCCTGGCTACACATGAGAATCACCTGGGGATTTTTATTTTTAATACCAATGCCTGGTCCCACCCAGACAAAATAAATCAGAATCTCCAGGAGTAGTACATGGCATCTGTATTTTTTTTTAATGATTCCTGCTTGTATCTATTAACTGTGTGATTATGGGCAAGTTACTTAATACCCCTGATATACCAAATGGAGTGTAGTAGATATGGGCCACCGTCACAGCTGACCACCAACCTTTTTTTTTTTATTTTTATTTAATAGCTTATTGCTAGAATTAGTCTTGAAAAACTTCATATGCTGCAAACGGTTGATATGCCCTTATAACTCCTTAAATTTACATGTTCCACTTTCCCTCTCTCTTCTTTTTCCTTTTCAATTTATTTATTGAAATAAATTATTTGTTCTATAGAGTTCTCTCTAGACTAGAATTTGCTGATTGCCTCTTCATGGTGGCACTTAACGTATTCCTCTTTCCTGCTTTTATTTGCTGTAAATTGGATTTTAGATCAAAAGGCTTAATCAGATTCAGGGTCAACTGGCGAGACTGCTCCACAGGTGAGCACGTGTACCTCTCTCAGAAGCACATAATGTCAATTGTCTCTACTTTTATGATGTGGAAATGATTAGTAAGCATTGCCTACATCCATCATTTCATTGGGACCTGTAAAATAGTGATATCTGATTGTTTTATCTTCATTTATCAGCTAGAGCACTTTCATGAAGAGAAACTTGACTCTCACCAGTGTGGGATTTCCCTGAGATAGAGTATCTGAAGGATAATCAGGAAAAAGTGTTTCTTTTTTTGTTCCCTTTATCATTTTTCAGAATAATGAATTGGTTCTGTAGAATGCTCCAAAGATAGCCAATGAAGGTTGTTTTGATTGTTTTTGTTTTTGTTTTTTAGTATAGTTATGAACTCATAGATTTGAACATATTTAAATTGCTTTAATCCATTGCAATTATTGTTGACCTTCAAATGATTCTATCCTATCTTTCGACACTCCTCATCACTCTCTGATAACCCCTTTGCTTTCTGCTGTGACAAGATGACCCAGCTTATCTTTTGCATTTATCCTTCCCAGGTCTGAAATCAGCCAGTTCTCCAAAGAACACTGAGTCATGAAGTTGCCCTTGGTTCTAAGGCTTTTAAGTAAACAAAACTAGATAGGAAATACTTTTTCTTTTCTTTAAGATAAAAATCATCATGAGTGAATATTGATATTTTAATTCAAACTCAGAGTGGAGGAATGTTGATTTAAGTTCATCTATCTCACATTTGTTTCTCTGTCCCGCGACAGCCCAATCCCCAGTTCCCGCCCAGCATCAGCAGTTACCCCTCCCTGTGTGCCGCAGGGCACTGCCTTTGCACGCACGGGCACGCGTCCTGGCTTTCCTAGAGGCAGAAACGCGATACCCACACTGACACCACTAAGATGGTCACCGAACAAAAAAATACATTTTCCATACATTTTTGTCCTTAGAGGACATCCCACAAAGAATGTGCAATTGCATTATCGTTACAAGGTCGCTGAAAAGAGTTCCACCCTGTGTGAGCCAGTCACCAACTTGAGGTACATTTTGTTTTATTTTGCTTTGAGTTCTTTAGGGATTTCTTTTTAAATTTAATATGCTCATAATTATGTAAAACTATCTATCCTATTCCAAAGTCAAATCTGTATGAGAAGGTAGAGTTACAAAAGTCTGGTTTCTATTTCTGTCCTTCCCATAACATCTCCTCCCTCACAGGCAATCACTTTTGTATTTTTTAAGTTTTGGTTTATAATTCCATTTTTTAAATCAAAGCAAAAATTTGTGTATATGTTTACCACCCCCATTTTTAGTAATAAGTGATAGTATGCCATAAGCACTTCTCCACCTTGTTTTTTCCACTTAACGGCACGTCTGGGGATTATCCTATGCCACCACATGGACACGTTCCTTTTCCTCCTCGGAGCTGCGCAGTGCTCCGCCATGTGATCGTGCCAAGATTTGTTCAACCGGTCCCCCATTCAAGAACATTTGAGGGATGCAATTGTTGCTATCATAAGCAGGCTGACAGTCTACAACCCTATACGTTTATTTTTTTCACCAGTATTCCATGAAAGAGGCTCCTGGAAGCGGGATTTCTGGGTCAAATGGTAAGTGTGTTTGTAATTGTGCTGGACATCACCCAGTTCCTCTGATAAGGACCAGGGACTGTATCATCTTTCTGTCACCCGAAATGTACGAGAGTATCTATTTCCTCACAGCAGCCTGCCCGGGGGTTTTGTCACACCTTTGGATCATTGCCAATCTGTTCGATGAAAAATGGTGTCTGGGTGGTTATAGTTTACATTTCTCTTATAATAAGTAAATTTACCCTCTCTTCATAGCTTCAATGGACCTTTGCATAATTTTTTTGTGAAATGTCCATTCATATTTCTACCCATTTTGCTAAATAATTAGTCTGGTCTTTTTCTTCTCTTTTTTTAATTCCTTTATACTTCAAGGTTACTAAACTTTTATGATGATTTAAGTTGCAAATGCTTCCTAGTTTTTCATGTGTTCTTTTTACTTTGTGTGTGACTTTTTTTTCCCAATCAAAACTTTCTTTACTGTTATGCAGTTAAATATATGGATCTTCTCTCTTACTGCATTTGGATTAGGAATGTTTTCCGCATTCCCAGAGTATAGAAGAATTTACCCATGTTTTCTTCTGGTATTTGTACGCTTTTAATTTTTACATTTAATCTCTAATGCATTTGGAATTTATCAGTCTGTATGATGCAGGCTATTGAACACCATTTATTAAAAAGTTCATCTTTCCTCCCATTAATTTGAGATGCTGCCTGTATTGTATATTAGCAAATGCTATATCTGGATTTTCTATTCTGTTTCATTGGTCTGTCTGTTCATATGTCAATACCACCCTGTTTTGATTATAGAGAATGTATAACAATGTTTCAATATCTTAAAGGGCTCTCCACGCCAACACCTTATGTTGCTATTTTTAAATCCATAGAATTTCTGTGGCTTTTCTTGGTTGTCTATTCTTCCAAATGAACTTTTTGCTGTCTCCAGCCCCAGATTAAAACACACACACACACACACACACACACACACACACACACAACCTATAGCTTTTTATTAAAATTTGCTAATTTATAAATTAATTTAGGATTGACATCCATATGGCATGACTCTGCATTTGTTCAAATATACTTTGCAGCCTTTTGTTTTTATATATTTATTCATATAACTTATACCTTCTATTATGTATACATCTAGATTTTTAAATATTTAATATAAATGGGGTTTTTCTATAATTACAACTTCTGTTGATATTGTAATCTGCTACTGTCATAAATTCCCTTATTGTTTATAGTTTTTCCATTGATTCTTTTGAGTTTTCAAGCTATAAAATCATATTATCTACAAACAGAGATAACTGACCTCTCATTTCCGTTGGATGCCTCTAATTACTTTCTCCCGCCTAAGTGCATTGTCTAAAACCTTCCAACGCAATGTCACAGGATAGTGGAGATGGTGAGCATTCTTACCTTGTTCCTTACTGCAGCCAGAAAACCTCTAACGCTTTCTCATTAAATAAGAAGTAACCACTACCTTTTAGAT
Organism: Micronycteris hirsuta; assembly: GCA_004026765.1. Lineage (NCBI taxonomy): Eukaryota > Metazoa > Chordata > Mammalia > Chiroptera > Phyllostomidae > Micronycteris > Micronycteris hirsuta. The sequence continues at coordinate 20,823 of PVJI01007127.1, forward strand.
TTTGGGACACACACACATATCAATTGCTATTTTATTGAGTATTCATAGTGTGAATGAGTTTTAAATAATGTCGAATGACTTTTCTGAACCTGTAGAGATGATTATATGATTTTTCTCCTTACCTGTACTAATATGATGGATTACGTTAATAGATTTCCTACTGTTGAACCTGCCTAGCATTCTTGAAATAAATTCCACTTATTCATGATGTATTATTTTTAACATGCTATTAGATTCTATTTGCTAATACTTTATTTATAATTTTTACATTTATATTTAGAACTGAGATTGTTCTGTGGTTTACTTGTTTAGAGAAATCATTGACAGAGTTAGGGATCAATGTTTTACTCCCTTTGTAAAACAAATTTCCAAGTTTTTATTCCTCTTCTGTGTTCTGCAATAGTTTTACCAGAGATAATTTCATCTTTAAGTTTGATAGATTCTCCCTGTGAACACATCTGGAGTGGATACTTTTTTGTGGAAAAGATCTTTTACTACTTCCTCTATTTCTTTCATAGCAATTATTAGTCTATTTAAGAATTTCTGTCCCACTGGTGTCAATTTTATTGTCATCCTTGAAAATAAAATAGCCAGTTGTTTGCCAGTAAAATGAGTTTATTTGGCAATAGCAGAGGACTCGTAACTTGGGAATTGCAAACTATGGCAAAACCATAGGCAAGTTAGAAGAACAAAGGGGAGGGGCTTGCTTTTGTGGAGGAAAGGAAGGAGTGGGGAGGGTAGTTTCAAATGAAAGTCCATTAGAGGAGAGAGAGAGTTGCAGGGGGTAGGGTGGGTTGTTGTGGCTTCTCCTTGTCTGAGCTGATGCTGGGCAAGGAGAGAGTGTCCCTCCTGCTGGTGTAGTAGAACAAGGGTCTCCCTGCAGCGTTCTCCGAAAGAAGAGCAGTAGAAGTGCATGACAGCTCCCGCCCTCAGGTCTTCCCAGCTCCATATCAAATGAAGTTTTCCATCACATGTTTTCACATTAAGTTGCATTTTTCTAGAAAATAATTCAGAAATTTTTTTCTTGAAAACTCCATGTACACTTACACATTTATTTGCAGAGACTTGTTGAAAATAAGTCTCATGATTTTTAAAATTCTCTCTGTTATAGTAGATTTTTCCCTCTTGCTACTTCTAATTTTGAGTGTTTACGATTTTTGCCTTTTTCACTTTTTCACTACATGTAGTAGCTTGTGGGTTTTTTTCAACTTTCATAATTTGAATTTATTTATGTTTCTACTCTTGTATTATTGTTGCTTTCTTACACATTTCTTTTATCTTTATTACTTCTGTCCTTCTGCTTTCTTCTGGCTTATTTTCAAATTCTTTACCGAGATTTTAGTTTCATTTTAGGTTATTTTTCATTTTTGATAATATAAGTATTTTGCTATATAAATTTTTCTTTTATAACTGTCTCTAACAGTTATTATCCTGCAACTTCAGCCTGTATTTGCTCTTTGACCTGAGTTATTTATTACAATATTTTTATGTTTCTAAAAAAAAGCCTTTTCAAATCTTTAATATTAGTTTCTGATTTTATTTTCGTTGTGGTAAAAAAAATCATGTTTTAGTTATTTTTATTCTTTAGAATTTACTTTTAAAATATATTTTCTTTATAACCTAAGACACAATTTTCACAAGTAGTCATGTGCAATCAAAATGAAGGTATGGTAGGCTGACAATGTCCCCCAAATACATCAGGTGCTAATCCCTACAACCTGGAAATGTGACTTCATAAGGAAAAGGGGTCTTCTCAGATATGACTAAGTTAAGAATTTGTAGATGAGATTATTCAGTTGGGCCCCAAATGCAATCACAGTGACTTTGTGAGAGAGAGGCTGAGGGAGATTCGACACACACACAGGAGAAGGCCATGCAAAGATGGAACAGAAAGGTTTGAAGATGCAGCCTCGCTGTACTTTGATTTTGTCCCAATGAAACTGATTTTGGATTTCAGCCTCTGGAAGATGACAGAATAAATTTCTGTTGTTTTAGGGACCAAGATTGTGGGAATTCATCACAGCAATTCTAGGAAACTAATACAGAAGGTGCTCCTTCTATTAATTAGATTTCAGAGATTCGTATGTAGATATATGTTCTATACTATTGATTATCCTGTCTAGATTTTCTATAGTGCTCCTGATTTTTTTGTCCACTTGCTCTGTCTTTGACTGAGATATATTAAAGGCTTCTATTATTACTGGCTTTCTATTTCTCCAAGCAACCCGTTGTATCTGCTTTACTGAAAATTTTGTCATGTTATTGAGTATATAATATTAATCACTGTTTTATCTTCATTCCATATTGTAGCTTTGCACATTATAAAGTGCCCTTGTATTGTTTGGGGTATACTCTTGTAAGCAACATAAAGTGAATTTGTTAGCCAACTCAAAAACCCTTTTCTTTTTATAGGTGATTTAAACCTATATATGTATTTATTCATATAATCTATATGCTTGGCCTTAGTTCTTTCATATTGTTTCATGCTATATAAATTATATATAATCATACAGACAAACATGTAGTCTTCCTCATATGTAGTCTGTGTTATTTGTTTGCATTCTCTCTGTTGATGTTTAGGAAAGTTTATATTTTTGTTCTAAGGTTACCTTTAGAATAATGCTTTTATATAATAATCTTAACCCCCTCTTCCTTTAGATACTGGCTATCATTTGCATATAATAAACAATATTGGAATTAGCTAATATTGTTTTCTCTCCTTCCATCCTGTTCTCTCAGTATCTAATTTGAAATAATAGATTTTTTCTAATTAAAACCCATAGGGCCATCAGCAAGTTGTTTTCACTTTCAAATGCTCTTCATCTCATCTCCCCAATATTTCACAGTTACTCAAATACTTATCATTTTTGATAGTTATACATTGATAGTTATATTGTTTCTACAATGCAAAGCAGATAAGCATCGCATAATGAGCAACTCCTTTATTGCAATCATTCAGTCATGGTGCTGGAGGTAAATGTACAATCAAAGCCCCTCAAATCTAAAAGTCAAAACTCAGTTTCCCAGGTTACCTTACAAAGAGGACACAAGCCAGCGACTACCTTTTGGCAATCACACATTTCATTCAGAACTGAGCAATGTTAAGAAGCACAGTGTGTGCGGAGCTGCCATTTGTGCTGGAATAGCTGGCACTCCAGGGCATCCAGCTCCCAAAGGCACCAGGGGGAGACGAGCAGTTTCCCAAACATTTTAAGGTTATGTTCCTGATGCAGAAATGGTATTAGTAGTAGTACTAGCAGTTACAGTAAAATCTAATTTCTGGTGTTTGTACTTGGGAGTCATGACATCAGTGATAGGGGTTTCCTAAGCAAATCAGTTTTCCAGTTTGGTTTGGGAACCCTGGGTTTGAGATGGATTCTGCAGTCGTTCTAACATTATTGTGATCTTACGAAAATTCTTTAATATGTTCCTGCTTTGCTTAAATTAATCAGAGTAGATACTGTCATTTGCATTCAAAGCCCTTAGTGATACTTGGAGGCCATGTTCTGCTGTGAAAACAGAATAATGTGCTAAAATTCTCTTTTAAATTTTTCATTGAATTTATTGGAGTGACATATAACAAAATTATATTTTTCAGGTGTACAATTCTATGTACCTCATCTGTACACTGTATTGTCTGTTCACAACCCATAGTCAAGTCTCCTTCCACCACCATTTATCCCAACTTTATCTTCTTCAGTCTCCCCCACACCCTTCCCCCCCTAGCAATCATCACACTGCTGTACTGTTATCTGTGTCTAGAGGGGGGTTTTTTGCTTAATTCCTTCACCTTTTTTCACCCAGCCCCCCAACCACCCTCCACACTGACAGCGGTCAGTCTGTTCTCTCTCTGAGTCTGTTTTTATTTTGTTTGTTTATCTCTTTCGTTCATCAGATTCTACGTATAACTGCAATCATATGGTACTTGTCTTTCTCTGACTGGCTTATTTCACTTAGCACAATATTCCCCACGTCCATCCATGCTGTTGCAAAAGGTAAGATTTTCTTCTTTTCTATGGCTGATTATTCCACTGTGTAAATGTACCACACTTTTTTATATACTTATCTACTGATGGGCACTTGGCCTGCTTCCAAATCTTGGCAATTGTAAATAACATTGCAGTGACCATAGAGGTGCATATATTCTTTTGAATCAGTGTTTCAGGTTTCTTGGGATATATTCCCAAGATTGGAGTCTCTGGGTCACAAGACAGTTCCATTTTTAATTTTTTGAGTAATCTCTGTAGTTTTTTTACACAGTGGTTGCACCAATCTGCATTCCTACCAACAGTGCACAAGGATTCCCTTTTCTCCACATCCTTGCCAACACACTGTGCCTGGGTTCTCTCTATTCTGTTCCATTGAGCTGTATATCTGCTTTATGCCAGTACCATGCTGTTTTGATTACTATGGCCTTATAGCGTAGTTGTTCATTGATTTATTGATGATAACTATTATGGCAGATGTGAGGTAATAACTCACTGTGGTTTGAATTTGCATTTCTCTGATGATTCGTGACTGTGAACATCTTTTCATATGTCTACTAGCCACCTGTATGTCTTCTTTTAAGAAGTGTTTATTCAGGTCTTTTGCCCATTTTTAAGCTGAACTTTTTTTGGTGTGGAGTTGTTTGAGTTTTTTATAAATTTTGGATATTAATTCATTATGAGATATAACATTGGCAAATATGGCCTCCCATTCAGTGGGTTGTCTTTTTATTTTGTTGATGCTTTCCTTTACTGTGCAAAAATATTTTAGTGAGATGTAGTCTCGTTTATTCATTTTCTGTTTTTTTCTCTTGCTTAAAAAGGCATATCAGAAAAAAATATTGCTATAAGAAATATTCCAGATTTTACTGCCTACGTTTTCTTCTAGGATTTTTATGATTTTTAATCTTACATTTAAGTTTTTAATCCATATCGAATCTATTCTTGTGTATGGTATAGGAAAGTGTTCTTGCCCAGCTGGTGTAGCTCAGTGGATTGAGCGCAGGCTGGGAATCAGAGGGTCCTGGTTCGATTCCCAGTCGGGGCACATGCCTGGGTTGCGGGCCAGGTCCCCAGTGAGGACCATGTGAGAGGCAACCATACATTGCTCTTTCTCCCTTCCTTCTCCTTTCTCTCTGAAAATAAATAAATAAAATCTTAAAAAAAAAAAAAGAAAGTGTTCTAATTTGATTTTTGCATGTATCTGTCCAATTTTCCAAACATCATTTATTGAATAGACTATCTTTACCCCATTCTATGTTCTTTCCACTCCTTAATTAATCATAAAGATGTGGGTTTATTTCTGAGCTCTCTCTTCTGTTCCATTGTTCTATACATCTGTTTTTGTGCCAGTTTCATGTTGTTTTGATTACCATGGCCTTGAAGCATAATTTGGTATCAGGTAGCATGATTCTTTCAACAGTGTTGTTCTTTATCAAGATTGCTGAGGCCATTCAAAGTTTTTTGTGGTTTCTTATACATTTTCAGAATATTCATTCTAGTTCTGTGAACAAAGACATTGGTAACTTGATAGAAATTGCATTGACTCTACAGATTGCTTTGGGTGGTATGAACATGTTTATGATGTTAATTCTTCCTTTCCAAGAACACAGTATATGCTTCTACTTATTTGTGTCTTCTTCAGTTTCTTTCTGCGGTGTGTTATAGTTTTCTGAGTACAGGCCTTTTTAAATCCTTGGTTAAATTTATTCCAAGGTATTTCCTATGAAATTGTAAATAGGATTATTTTCTTAGTTTCCCTTTCTGATAGTTCATTTTTGGTGTATGAAAAGGAAACTGATTTATGGATATTTATTTTATATCCTGCTACATTATTAAATTCATTGATTATTTCTAGTAAATTTTTTGGTGGAATCTTAAGGGTTCTCTATATACAGGAATGTATTATTAGGTAGATCTGCTGACTCCCAGTGTTGATAAGGTAGTCTTATGTAGTAGGTGTCCTGTGGAACCCAGCCATGCAGTCTACTTGATCACCTCATCTGGTGCTCCAGGAACGTCTCTTGTGTGTGTTATATGGCCCCTCCTATTGTAATTGAGACTTGATTGCTATTGTCCTGTTCTTGCATGTGATCATCTGTGAGGACTGACCTTGACCACAGTGTATGAACTTCTCTCCAGATAATTACATAAAGTGAAATTCACCTCAGCCAGGTCTGGTGCCTTCCAAGCTCTTCCTTTGGATATGACACTTTCGAAACGAATTGGGTGTTATCTGAAGCTGGCTATTGGGTATGCTGGTTCTGGGCCTTCTTGGGAGGGACTCTGGTGAGGACAATGTCAGCTACTGCCTGTGGCTGGCCCTGGAAAATCTGTTTGAAGCTACAAAGTGATCCACAGTTTGTGGCTGCCTCTGCTGGGCCTGGGTGTGCATGGGAAGCACCAAACTGCACACCAATGCTGGTTTTTACCATCACTGGGCCTGGGGACAGGTCAGCGAAAGTCCCAAGGCACCCCGAGATCTACTTCTGCCCACCTCCACTTGCCAGCTCTGTGTTAGACTCAGTCACTAGAAGTGCCTCTGGCAGTACTCAAACTGTATGAGGTAGGTTCTCAGTGAGTCACCAGGTAGGGGTGAGTGGTGTTCCCTAGATTGATACAGGTTCAAACTCAGTGCCAGTGCTGGATCTGCAGCTACTCAGCAAGGCTATACTAAGGTAGCTGCCCCCTACCAGGTGCCCACAGACCTTTTGGGTGGGGCAGGGCTCAAGGAGTCATCAGGATGAGGCCAGCAGAGTTTATCAGGCCCAAACATATCAAAATTTGGCAGTGTGAATGGAGGGCTCTGCATAGTGGGATAATTTGAGGGAAAAACGGCCCCCATCCTAGAGTCAGTCACACAGCTCAGCCTGTCCGAGACTGTGCCAGAAACCCAAGCTCAACACAACAGGCTGCCAGGAGTCAGAGGGATGGGGCAAATAGGTCTTCCATGATGGGGAGGTGCCAGTCAGGACTGGGGGAATGTGGAAGTTGTAGCCTCTGCCCCAGGCTCACACAACTCAGTCTATCCCAGATTCTGCCCAGATCTTGGCACGACAGGGCCACCAGGAGTTGAAAATGTGGGATCAACTGGAGTCCAGAAAGTGGGGCTAGAGGAATTGGCACCAGTAAGGTTCACAGGAAAGTGGGAAGAATGGCCCCTGCCCCAAAGCTAAACCAGTCACTGAAACCTCCTGGGTCTGCCCAGACCTCTACACCCAGGCCCAGGCAGCTGATTCCTAGCAAGGCATGAGCTCTGCAGGCTATGAACTGTGCAGGGCGTGGTGACAGGGAGTCCGGAAGATAGGGCTCTTGCATTCCCCCGGGCTGATGCCATGGGGAGAGGAGTGCTCCACCCAAGAAAGATGGTGCCTGCAGTGTAGGATGGGGACTCAGCACAGGGGTTCTGGTGGCTGTCCTCCCAGATCACTCCTAAGAGCCACAAACCCCAGTCTCTCCCCACACAACTCCAGTCCACTTCATCCTCCCTCTGCTGGAGCCCAGGATGAGTGGTTCTCAAAAAACAACAACTGTGTTTTGGCACTTTAAGAGGACACCAGTGTCTCTAGCAGACTCTTGTCTCTCCCTGATGGACAGACTCTCCGCTGATTTTCACAGCCAGATTTTATGTGGGTGCCTCTTCCCAGCTCAGATATCCCTCTGGAATCTCAGCTGTCACCCATAGAAGCAGGGCGAGCCCTTTTCACATCTCTGCCTTTCCTATCAGTCTCAGTGTGGCTTATTCTGTAAATCCTTGGTCATAAGACTTCTCTTCAGCTAGTCTTCAGTTGATTATCCCAGGTTGATTTCTCTTTATGTTAGTTGCAATTCCAGTTTGGTCCTGGGAGGAGGTGAGTATAACATGCACTTAGTCTGCTGTCATCTTGGATCTTTATCCATTCTTAACACACGATAGTGTTTAGCAGTTATTAGTTTCTTTCTAGGTTTCTTGAGAAGATAAATAATGGGTACAGAGGCAGCCATACTATTGGAGTTTCTGAATAGATGTGCATTCATTAAAGATATATTAATTTTCCTTTGCCTGGGCACTGAATGTTATCCTCAAATATTTCTTGGAATCTTTCTAGCCTATTAGACTCAGAGAGCAAAACTAAGCAGCTTTGCGCAGAACTGGCTACAGGAGTCAAGGGGTCTGGTGCAAAATAAAAATACAGGCCCCTTTTTAAAAAACTGTTAAGAATTTTAAGATGGCAACACCTGAGCATTACACCAAGCACAGGCCCCTTCTGAGAATTTGTGCATGAGGCACTTCTTATCATCTTTCTCACCTGCTGGTATAAAGAGTAGAGATTATGATGGGGACGCTTAAACCCTCTCTTTATAGCCATCCATAAATTCTGTTCAAAACAGGTAAGCCAGTATATTTATACACCACGGCTGGCCACAACAAGAGGCTCTTCCAGCCAACCATGCAAAATTGCATTCATAGTACAGTTATATTACAAAATTACATCAGTAGTACAAAATTCACATCTACTTTAAGGCAAAAGTATACAAAAACGCATGTTCAACTGAAGGCCAAAAGTGGAGCTCATGTTCACTTTCAATATTGAAAGACAGAATGTCAACACCAAAAGGAACAAGAGAGAATATCTAACCCAAGCCCCCTGAGTTATTCTTGGGGAATATGAGTGCCAACGAAGTTAACTGCCTACCTAAAGGGACATAACTAGTTACTGTTGAGTAGACTAGAATCTCTAGCTTCTGAAATCCAGTTTAGATTTGCCTCTTTTTTATGTGCTGCAATGGCTAACCAATTTTTTCCCCCAGTCATGACCATCCACAACAAAAGTAAGAATACCAGAGAAGGAAAGGAAATTCGGGGTTAAATACCTTCAGGACTTGAGGGGAAGAAAGAAGCTTGAAACTACATTAAAGCAAACAAAGTTTCTTTTTTTTTAAGATTTTATTTATTTATTTATTTATTTATTTATTTATTTTTAGAGAGAGGAGAATGGGAGGGAGAAAGAGCAATGTATGGTTGCCTCTCACGTGGCCCTCACCGGGGACCTAGCCCTCAACCCAGGCATGTGCCCCGACTGGGAATCGAACCAGGACCTTTTGGTTCCCAGCCTGCGCTCAATCCACTGAGCTACACCAGCCGGGCAAACAAAGTTTCTTTTTAATTACAAAATGTATCTGCAATAATTCGAATCAAAAAGCATAAATTAAAAAGTTATATTACACCCATTTATTCAATCTAACTCCTCAAATATTATTGCTTGTGTCACTTGGGTGAACATCCATTCAGATATATTTTTTTAAGACAGAAGGGAATGGAGGGAGAAAGAGATAGGGAGAAACATCAATGTGTGGTTGCATCTCATGTGGCCCCCTGGGGGACCTGGCCTGCAACCCAGCATGTGCCCTGATTGGGAATCGAGCCGGTGACCCTTTGGTTTGCAGCCCACACTCAATCCACTGAGCTACACCAACCAGGGCCCATTCAGATATTTTATACGGGAACTCAAATCCCAGTTTAGGTCAGTTAGCCTTATTTTATTGGTTTTTCCTTTCCCTCACCTCAGGATAAGCTTATTGATTTTAGAGAGAGGTAGGGAGAAAAAGCATGAGAAACATCGATGTGAGAGGGAAGCACTGATTGGTTGCCTCCTACACAAGCCCTGACTGGGGATGGAACCCACAACCTAGGTGTGTGCCCTGACTGTGAATTGAATGTGTAATCTTTTGATGTACTGGATGATGCTCCAAGCAACTGAGCCACCTGGCCAGGGCTTAGCCTTATTTTAAATATACCACCCACTGGAAATAAATAACTGAAAAACATTTTAAATGTCTTATTATAAGCAAAAAGTGTTCCTAAACACTGAAAATAGATATTTGAATTTTCTCAGAGGACTAGCCTATTTGGAAGTAGTGAAGTATTATTCAATTTTCAATAAATGGAAAATGAATAAATTATTAATGCACCATGCAATTATACTGAAATTCTTTGTATTTTTATATATTGATTTGGCCAAATTCTCTCTTCCTTACATTTACTTCTGTTGCCAATGCTAACTTATTAAGTATTCTAGAATAGAAAAGATGTCACACAGTGCATTTTCCACTAAACTTCTATATTTCTCATTTAGTGATGGACAACCTTGTAATATTTCTTTTCCATTTCTTTCAAACTAAAACACATTTTGTTTGTTCATTCTGTGATACGGAAACTTTTTTTCAGAAATCTTTTGGAGTAGGGATCAAGTCTTCAACATAAACTGCACATTTTCTACTTTGAAGATATAAAAATATAGAAACTGAGAGGGAAACGTCACGTGCATTGCTCACTCACATAACGAACGCTACATAAATCATATCACTATCTTTCTGGTATTACTAATAAAGATCCTTGAAATGGCTAATGGCTGATTTTCTTGGACTATAGGAATTTCTTGATACTAACATAACCAGTGCTTGTATAAATAATCCTTACATTTTTATTCTACTGCTACTATTGAGATGTAGATTTACAGAAGAAAATTTAGTTTTTCCATTCACCACTAAAACACAATTAAAGTCCCCATGGATAATGCTGTATGTTGAAAACCCCTAACAGATTGTGAACTCTTTGCTATTCAACTCGATCGTTCAAATTCAGATTCCTCAGCTAAACTAAGGTAAATGTTCCAATTATGTATAAATCTGTTAGTTAACTGGCATTCAAGCCAACTGCCTGCGGCTTCTAAGTTGTCAGATTCACTCTAATGTGGCAACCAAAGCTTGGCTCTGCAGATACAGCCTCAAGAGCACCACGACTTCGGAACACCTAACCGCCACCCTTCCACCTGCCTTGCAACACGCCTTTTCCCTTCCCTTGGCCCCTCCTCCTACGCGCAGGCCCGCCTTCCACGCCCGCTGTTTAGCCAATAGCTGGAGAGTTTTGTGGGAGGGTCTTCCCTCCCCGCGAATGCCGCAGAGTCTTGCTCTCCTGGTTCCGCCCCTGCCGGCAGCTCACACCGGAAGATGGCGGCGGCCGCTGAGTTGGCGCTGCTGGAGAAGTCCCTGGGGCTGAGTAAAGGGAACAAATACAGCGCTCACGGCGAGCGCCAGGTGAGAAGCAGGAGCGGCGCGGAGGGGAAGAGGTGGGGGGTAGCGATGCCTGCTGAGCATTGGTAGGACCGGCTGGCCAGCAGAGGCGGACAGAGTGAGGTTGCGGCCCCGCTTCTCCCCACGTGTCGGCGCCGCAGGGCGAACTGGAGCCTCTGGGCCTCTTCCTGCAACCCTTGGTCCCAGAAAGGGAAGAGGGGACAGACTTTGGTCGGGCTTGGCTCGAACATTTCCTTCCGGTAAATTGTTATAATCCTGTTCCGAGAAAGAAAAGAAGGTCTTCAAAGATAGACCAACCTGAGGTTCCGCACTTGCGTGCAATGACAGTTACTATACGAGTACCTTTCATTCATTATTACGCACTACTTCAGAGAGCTAACAGGGTGCCTAGTAGTAAGTACTGTGCTGGGCCTGGAACGCTCCTTCTCGGGAAGCTTGGTTTTTCAGCTGGGTGGACAAACATTGCAGCTATTTTCATTACAATACTGAATGAAAAACTAAGGCACACACACACACATTAGCCTAGGCCCACACAGGGTCAGGATCAGCAGTATCACCGTCTTCTACCTCCACATCTTGTCCCATTTGAAGGTCTTACATTGAACCGTAGACGGTTTAGAGAACACAAAGATCTTTGCCCAACCTGGAAGATTCAGGGAAGGCTTTTCTGAGGCCTGTGTATCAGTTTCAGTTTGCAACGTGCAGAATGAAAGAGAAAAGCTGTATGTGCTTAACGGATGAGGTATAAGGACCCAGATTTCTCAAGGCATTGAAGGACATTTGTATTTTATCGAGATCGTTTTTTGCCGTTGAGGGAATGTAGAGGAGGAGAAGGGTATGAAGACAACTTTGTATGTACAGTCTGCATTGCTTAATGGTGGGGATACCTTATGAGATTATGCCTGGCTAGGCGATTTCATCCTTGGGAGAACATGATGGAGTGACACACAAACCTAGATTTATTTATAGCCTACTACACACCTGGGTTACATGGTATGGCCTATTGTTGCTAGGCTGCAAACCCGTATAGCATGTCTCTACTGTAGGCAATTGGAACACAATGGTAAGTATTTGTCTCTAGCCATAGAAAAGTGAAGATATGGTATAAAAGATTTTTTGAAAATGGTACACCTTTGTAGGGCACTTACCTGAATGGAGCTTGCAGGACCGGAAGTTGCTCTGAGTCAGTGAGTTAGTGGTGTGTGAATGTGAAGGCCTAGGAGATTACTGTATACTTGTGTAGAATTTATAAACACTGTACATTTAGGTTACATTAGATTTGTAAGAAAAAAATTTCATCAATAATAAATTAATCTTAGGTTACTGTAATTTTTTACATTATAAACTTAAATTTTTTTAAAACCTTTGGCTCATAAGAACACTTAGCTTAAAATACAAACATATTGTACAGCTTCCAAAAATACTTTTGCTTCTTTATCCTATAAGATTTTTTCTATTTTAAAATTTTTTATTTTATTTTTTTTACTTTTTAAACATTTTTGTTAAAAACTAAGACACAAACACACACACATTAGCCTAGGCCCACACAGGGTCAGGATCAGCAGTATCACCATCTTCCACCTCCACCTCTTGTCCCACTGGAAGGTCTTCAGGGACAATAATGCACATAGAGCTATCATCTCCTGTGATGACAATCCTCCTTCTGGAACGTCTCCTGAAGGACCTGCCTGAGGCCCTTCTTAATGAAGAGTGACTATTTTCAGAAATATGTGCATGATGTTTTGCTTGGTTTTTATTGTTTTCATAATAGGTTTGCTTGGAAGCAGGTAAACCACCATAAACATTCCTCTATATTGATGATAGCTATGACATCACTAGCAATAGGAATTTTTTAGTTTCATTATTATCTTATGGGACCCCCATTGTCTGTGCAATCTGTCATTGACCAAAATATCATCACACAGTACATAACTACATACATTTTTTGCCTCCTTAGGATTTTTTTTTCCGAATGACATTTATTTTCTGATCTTCATTAGGGCCCTGTTAAAATCTTGACTTAAAAGCAACATATTGTAGTTCTTACACGTAAGTTAAACTGAAGTCTACAATAGGCCCCAACTTGCTTAAGATCAGCTGCCCAGTGCCTGGTGGCAGAGTAGGCATTTGAGCCAAAGTGACCTGCTTTTGCCTTTTCCTCAGGCTTCCTGCTGATTCCTTCCCTTCCGCCACTGTTCACTAGTTTGGTTTCTATTTTTGAGAAAACATTGCTAAGAGATGAGACTTGCCTTGAGGGATCTTACTATCTAGTATGAGAAACAGTCATTGGCGAGCTAATTTAAAGCAGAACAGAATGTTTACTAAATGACGTAAACATTGTGTAGGGGGTTGGAGAAGAAAGTTATTCTGACTACAAGAATGGGTTTGTAAACCTCACAGAAAAGTTGTTTTTTAAATTGTGTAAGACCAATAAATTATGGAAGATTGAGAAGTTTGGGGCAACAAGTAGAGGAATATGATGGTGATGAGATGCAAAGTAAACCCAAAATTGTAGTTCGAGGCCCAATTGCGAAGGCTTTGGAATTCAGAGTATTTGAGGGGTGGGGAGGACAGCTATTGAAAGTTTCTATTTATGGGTTTGGAGAAGGGATGAGGATATCTGATAAGATTTGGTAGGGTTTTTTGTTGTTTTTTTTGTTTTTGGAAGACAGTTGACAGCAGTAAGCCAGCAATAAGGTATTATTCTCTACATTACCGATAGTGATTAAAAAACTGAAAACAGTTCAGAGGTTCAGCTGTAGGAGAATGGTTCATTCAATCACAGTACATCAGCACATTGGAAATTAATTGGCCCTTACCAGCATGGCTCAGTGGGTTGAGCATTGTCCTGCAAAGCGAAAGACTGCCGGTTCAATTCCTGGTGAGGGCACATGCCTGGGTTGCGGGCCTGGCCCACTGGTTGGGGTATATGCGGGAGGCACCTGACCAATGTTTCTCTCCCTCTCTTTCTCCCTCCCTACTCCTCTCTCTAAAGATAAGTAAAATCTTTTTTTTTTTAGTTGATTTATTGAAAACCACGGAACCCTAAAATGAATATGGAAATAGTGTGTTTCCTATGATTGCAACTATGTAAGATTTCTGTACTATAGTCTGTGTAAAGAAAACAGAGTGGACTGTGGAGCCAATTGTATTTTATTTAAACTTGACTCTTCTATTCTTGCTGACCTTGGTTCTTTATCTGTAAAATGAGGATGAGATTACTTACCTGTCTTAGAAGATGTAATGACTAGATGAGAAGGTTATCTGGGAGTTTTTTGAGTTAGCGTTCTGGGGTTATACATAATTTATTTTTACTAATAATTCTCTTTAGTATTCTCCCCCGACCCTGCTCCCACACATACTCACAGTTGCAAATTCATTGGTTTCTTTTTCTTTCCTTTTCTTCCTTCCTTTCCTTCCTTTCTTTCTCTTCCTTTTCTTCCTTCCTTTCTTTCTTTCCTTTTCTTTTTCTTTTTCTTTCTTTCCCCCCTCTCCCTTCCTTCCTTCCTTCCAAGATTAACATACATTCAGAAAAGCATATAAATCTCAGTGAGTTACCACAAAGTGAATACATCCAGTTAACCACATAGGCAAGGAATAGAACATTACCAGCAACTCCAGAGGGTTCCATATTATTTTCTTTTAATACATTTTTAAAGAAGTTATCAATTATCTTACAGGTAGTAATTTTATTTGTGAAGGCAAACGTGAGAATTCAAGGAGCTAAGTAGTGAATGGGAAATACTGTTGACCTTTGCACAATGGAGATTTAAGGTACCAACCCCTCATGCAGGTAAAAATCCACTTACAATTTTTCACTCCATCAGAACTTTAGTAGTAGGTGAGGAAGTGGAAAGTAGGTACTTCCTTTACCTTTCAGTGGGTAACCTTTGACTCTGTAGCTATAAAATGTTAATCTCCCCATATACCTCAGAGTCCTGTTGACCCAGATATGAGAGTGTCCTCAAAAGTGTAAATCACTAGACAAATACAAGATACTATTTCATGGGTAAAAAGAGCAGCAGTCTTCCTGAGAATATATGCTTTTTTGATTTGCAGGTCATTTAGATTGTATTCTTGTTATTTATAATGATCGGTCTCCTCCTTGGATGATATTTTGCATTTTCTTTTCATTTCTTACAGTGCTTCACTAAGTTGTACATAAAGAACATTTAAATCAGTTAGCAATTTTTTATGACCTGACCCTTTGTGTTGCTGTTATAATAGGGGAAACATGCAAAGTAGGGGTTTTTCAGAAACCTAAAACCCAGATTTTATTATCAGTAGCCCCAATTATATTTGACACTGTTTTTTTTAAAATACGAAATATGGGCCAACATTTAGAGTGAATGTCTCCAAAATGGATGAATATGCAGTCCATGACAACCAAGTCACCGTCACAGTCCATACCTAGTTAATGAGAGAGGTAGTTTTATTAGATCACGTATCATTAAAACCAGCCTAGATCCCATTTGGTGGTTCTTACTGTTGAGTTGGCCGAAAAGTCCACTTAGTTTTTCCTGTAAAATAAAAGACATTTTTCATTTTCACTGATAACTTTATTGATTTGGATATTTTGAGTATGTCAGCTATCTCCCGCTATAGGCTTCTAGTGGGTAGAGGCCAGGGGTGCTGCTTAACATCTTCCAGTGCGTAAGGCAGCCCCACAGCAAAGAGTTATTTGGCAAAAATGTCAACAGTACCAAGAAATTTCGCAAACCACTTTTGACACATTCAATCAGTCACAGCACCTTCTCCATACACTGCATAAATCTTTTTTTGAAATTCAGTTGCATTTTTATCTTTTTTGAAATAATAAAGCATAATATGCCAGAAATGTTGCGTATTTTCTTTCATCTTCACTATTAAAATGGCTATACAAAAATTCACCAATTTTGATGGTTTTTTTTTAATGCATACTGATATAACAGCTGTCGCAATACAATCCAACAAAATTGTTTCAAATGAAGTTAAAGACAACTAAGCACTACTAGAACCATTGTATGGAAAAAACTAAACTTTCTGGGCCACCCAGCATATCAATATGAACTCCGTGTTACTATGACCCCCTTGTTCTTGTTATTGCAGAAGGTGGGTTTATCTAAGTGTATGTTCACCTTGCTAAAATAAAGTAGGGTATGGGTAAACTTGATTGAAATTAATGCATGTTACTAGGATTTCCATTTTCTCTTTTTGTACATACAATATTACTGATTTTTGTAATGTTACTACCAGTTTCATCATCTATTATCAAACATAAATTATATAGCTGCTATTTTCCTGACTTATTTATATAATGTAGTATGTAATTTAGTACCTTAAATTAAAATCTTTGAGTATTTGAAAAACAGTTGGGGAATTTAGCAATTACTTAGAATTGCAGTTGTGATAGTATTTGTTTTTAAAAGTTACCTGAAGAACTTTTTTCTTCTTTTTAAGATTCCAGTACTTCAGACAAACAATGGTCCAAGTCTAACAGGACTGACTACCATAGCGGCTCATCTAGTCAAGCAAGCCAACAAAGAATATTTGCTTGGCAGCACTGCAGAAGAAAAAGCGATAGTTCAACAATGGTTAGAATACAGAGTAACTCGAGTAGATGGAAACTCCAGTAAAGATGATATCCGCATTCTGTTGAAGGTATTGTGACTTCTCTTTATAGGCTGAAATAAATGAACTCTTAATAGCAGGAATCTCTCTTGCCTGAGATACAGTAGCTGAAGCTATAGGCCCTTGTTTCCTTCTGCCCCAGGGCAGTTTGTACCTGTTACTACCTTTGCCTGAACAGACTCTGCCAGCCTTACCCCTTCAGATCTCAGCTCAGATACCCCTTCCTCAAAAACGTTCTTGACTACCTTTCTCTCAAGTGCCATTCCTTATTCTATATCCTTTTCCTTCATAATACAACACCGTGTGCTTTTCCTTCATATAACTTATCATAGTCATTGATTATAGCTTGGTAAGATTTTTTCCAAAGATTTTATTTATTTATTTTTAGAGGGGAAGGGAAGGAGAAAGGGAGAAAAACATCAATGTGTGGTTGCCTCTCTCATGCCCCCTACTGGGGACCTGGCCCACAACCAGGCATGTGCCCTGACTGGGCATCGACCTATGATCCCATGGTTCGAAGGCTGGCACTCAATCCACTGAGCCACACCAGCCAGGGTTAGATTTTCTTTTTATAATGTGATTGCTTAATATTTAATTTTCTACTGGGCAATCCTGATTTCCTAATCAATAAACTACTTTCTCACAGACAAGGGGGAATCAGAATCTTTGGGTATTATAGTTTGGAAAAACTCAGATTGATATAAGGAAGCCCACATTTCCCTCCTTTGAGACTTAATGTGTTAGGATTTATATTTTCTTTCTAACAATCACATTAGAATAAAAGACTATATTGATATAAAATAGAAACTGAATGTGGTTCCAAAGTCACCAAGAATGGAAAATACTCCAAATGAAATTATTTTTGTTAATTGTTTTTATAAAAATAAAGCAAAATAAAGTAATTTCTAAAAGCTTAACATTTAAAGAAACCTTAGAGATCACCCAGACAACCACATATCATTGCAGGAACCCCTTCTGTCTCCTAATTTTATTTCCATTGTCATATAAATTGGTCATATAAGTTATGCAAGAAGATCTTACAGTACTGAAAGTTTTTCGTTTATCACTCCGGGGAAAATGCTTTAAACTATGTTCTTGATAGACACTACTATTAGAACTAGTAGAAAATAAATTTCAGGCCTGTTCTTTTATAGGCCTGTCCTGGTAACTATTCTTTCTTAACATCCATGCTGACCCTTCCCTCTGCCCCCTGCCATGCTCTGCAGCATTTCCAGAGGGGAACAAGCAAGTCTTCCCTCTAAGTGAATGTGAGATTTCAGGCAAATAAAAAAGAAATATAACTATCTCTTACAGTTCCCCCCCCAAAAGGATAGTAATAAAGTACTTAATTCTGAAAGATAGGTACAGGATTTCATTGAATTGGGTTTTTAAGGTCAAAGGATAGATTTGCTATTAGGAACATAAGAAGTAATTCTACTAAAATGTATCTGGGCTATGTAAATCTCTTTATCTGAAATTTCAAATGTGACAGTCTGGCTGGAACTGTTACTGGTTTTGAAATGTATGAGGAACTGGGTGATCTGGGTTGCGGTCCTTGCCTTGCCACTGCTTGCTCATTGCACCTGTAGTGATGTGTCGGATACAGCTCTGGGAGCTAGTGATGCAGTGAACCAGCCGTCAGACACAGTCTCTACTTCCGCAGAACTTGGGCCAGTGAGGAGACTATATGCAGACAGTGGACTGCAATGTGATTTTTTGGCCATATGAGCACAGATAAGAAAGGATTATATTCCCTTTTGCTTTGCTTTTTGGTATTTTACGATAGTGTTTTTATTTTAAAGGCATTAGATATGTATTGTAGAATTAGGAAATATAAATAAGAAAATAGAAGAAATCTCAAACATTTGTAGTTCCAACAAGAGAGAACTGTTAAATAACATTTATGTTCAGTCATCAAATATTTTTTGAACCCCTTTAGTGTTCCTTCCATACTTTTTCTTTTCTCATATACGTGTGTTTTATTTTTAAAATTGGCAGTAACTGGACACTAACTTATTCTCTTTACAGACAGTGTTCTGTGAGCATCTTTACATGTCCATAAATACTCGCTTATACTGTCTCTTTTGATAACCTGTTAATATTCCATCATGTAGTTGTACCAGAATTTAAATAGTCTATCCCTATGTAGTTATACTAGATTACTGCTAAATATTTTAACACTTTCTCATTTGTTTTCTTAGTTAATTCCTACAGGGGAAATTGCTGAGCCAAAACTCTGTACATTTTTAAGGGTATGCTGCTCATTTGTCTTCCAGAAAAATGTGCTATTACAATTTGGTGGTTTGTGAGGGTTACCTTCCACAAACCTTTGCCGACAGGGATATTATCCTGTTTTTCCTTCACCACCCCAGTTTCATTGCCAAAACAAGTAAACCAAAAAGTGATTTGTTTATTTTGTGTTCTTCTTCTTAAAATTATTAATGCTTTGGCATTTTTTTCATAATGCTTATGAGTGTTTCATTATTTTAAAAAATTGCTTATTGTATGTATTTGCCCATTTTAGACTGGACTATTTATCTTTTTGTTACTTATTTTTAAAATTCTTGCTATTAGGATATTATGAAAGGGTTAATTGTTACTCTAGAGTTACATTTCATTACTGAAACCACAATTCTGAATTAAATGATTCATAATTAAGGTAATATGTCATTTCAAACAGCAGGCATTGCAAAACACTAACATTTGTGGAATCTAGATGGAGGATATATGTTTTATGCTGCTTTTTCAATGCTAAGAAGAAAAGGAAAAATCAGGTGGAACTCTGTAGGGGGAAATAATTTTTTAAAGTTTGGCGATAGCATCAGAAAGACTTGTAAAAAAAAAAGGAAATAAGTGGGAGACATTACAGTCACTAATCAGAAAAATATTACCTAATCATAATTTTTTGACCTCAGTTATGAGATTACAACCTTAAGGGTCTGTATAAAGAAAACATTTATATAGATTTTTCTTTAAGAATATGTGCACTACATTAAGGAGTGTTGAATTATCGTTTCAGACCTTATTTTAAAATGCTTCTTAGAATTAAGTGAAGATATTTTTATCTTATTTTTATACTTTATCAAAGTTGTTTTACTTGAAGACGTTTGGAGAGAAACTATCTCCACTCAACAGATTACTGTAGAGTTTAAGTGGTAGCTCCTAATATATTTTACCCTTCCTACCCAGATTTTAATCTCCTTCTTTATGTCCACATTTCTTCATGCCCTCATCTATGATACCCCTAGCAGTCCATAGTCTTATGGCATTTTGAACATTACTGTCTTTAAATGAAGGTGTAGCAAATTTAAAGAGATTAAATTCAGTTACTGATTACTGAACCACTGTGTGTCAGATATTTGGAATGTAATTTAAGAAAACAAAATGCTGTCTCTACAGTTTAAGAAATTTTTCAAGAATAAATGCTATTGATGGCTAGGCAGCATTTTACAACTAGTCTTTAGAGAAGCCTGTGAGAATATCTGACCATAATTCATATAACTTACTTATAAACCTTTCTCTAAAGTTTATACGAATATTTTGTCTTATTTAATTTAAAGGTAATTGAACATAAATTCCTGTGCTATTAAATTATATATTAAATTTGAAAGGGACCAAAAGTACTCATATATTTTTTTAATCTAGATTTTTTTCTTTTCTCAGGAAATTAATTGACTTATTCATGCTGGTCTCTTAGACAGTACTTCATATTAGATTAGGATCTTTTAAGATATTTTTTTTTAACATATACTTTAAATATTTTTTTCCTTCAAAAGTACCTATTGGCTATTTAGGGAGCTCAGTGCATATTAGTACTTTTTTTGAATGATGTTAAATGAACTTTTTTGTACATACTTAACCTTTTAAAAATTGATAACTATTTGGAGGACAAATGATAGAACTTTGTGTAGCTTTAAACGGTGTTTAAAACTGGGGTCTTTGAGGTGTTAGAAAAACTAGATATCCATTTGCAAAAGAATGAAGTTAAACCCTTACCATACACAATATATAAAAATTAACTCAAAATGGAAAGTTCTAAATGTAGACTTAAAACTAAAACTTTTAGGAGAAAACATAGCAGAAAATATCACATCATTTGATTTGACAGTGATTTCTTGGATATGAACCAAAGCACGGGCATCAAACATAAAAATTCTGGACTGTATCAAAATTTAAAACTTTTGTTCATCAACAGACACAATGAACAGAGTGAAGAGGCAACCCATGGAATGGGAGAAAATATTTGCAAATTACATATCTAATAAAGGGTTAAAACAGAATATACAGGGTCTGGCAGAAGTAAGGCCTGCTGGAGTGTGGTCGGTAGGGTAATACTATGGGTGTGGTAATTTATAGTTTTAATTTGAACATTTCACTAAAATGTCATATTGTGTGCTTGAGTGTGATGATGTTATGTTACAAATTACATGCTTATAACTTTGTAATAAAGGGTTTTGTAATAAAAAATAGGTATTATTTGTACCGGACCCTGTATAAAGAACTCTTGCAACTCAACCAAGAAAAACTAAAAACCCCGTGAAAAAAGGAACAAAGGACCTGAGTAGGCATTTCTTCAGAGAAGATATACAAAGCTAATAAGCATATGAAAAGATGCTCAGCATTAATAATAATTAGCGAAGTGTAAATCAAAACCATGATGAGATAATCACCTCACATCCATTAAGTTGGCAACTACCAAAAATACAGAAAATAACAATGTTGATGAGGGTATGGAGAAATTAAAAAACTTATGCATTATTGAGAATGTAAAAGGTACAGCTGAAATAAAAAAGTACAGTGTTTTCTCAAAACATTAAGAATACATTTACCATATGGTCCAGTTATTCCACTTGCAGATATACTTGTATACCCAAACTGAGTCTCAAACAGATGCATGTACACCCGTGTTCATAGCCTTGTTATTCACCGTGGTCTAGCGGTGGGAATAACACAAGTGTCCACTGACAGATGAATGGATAAACAACATGTGGTATATCCATACAGTGGAATCACTTTCAGCCTTAAAAGGGAAGGGAATTCTGATGCATGCTACATGGGTGAACCATGATGAACACATACTAGGTGAAATAAGCTAGTTGCATATGCCAAATAATCTGATTCCACTTATATGCAGTATCCAAAGTAGTCAAATTCATGGAAACAGCAGAATGGCAGTTGCCAGGGCCTGGAGTGAGGGAAAAATGGGTAGTTGTTGAATAGAGTTTTTGTTTTGCAAGATGACAAAATTCTAACTGTTGGTTGCACAACAGTGTGAACGCCCTGAACACGTACTGAATTGTACAGTTAAAAATTATTAAGATGGTAAATCTTATGTATTATTCTACTGCAATTAAAAAATTTTAAATATAAATGTATAAAAATGCAAGCCAATAAATTATAATTCTCTTCACAGTTAGAAATTGTTGAGGAAGCTTTTTATATTTTAATGGAAAAAATAAATCTGACATGAACATGATTTGCAAAATGTTTCCCCCCTAAACAAATAAGGTTGGGAGTCTGAAATGATCACTCTGAATATCATCTTTAATGTTTTCTTATTTCTTTAAAATCACACTAAAATTTTTTCCAATTTTTTAAATGAAGTGATTAGTATATGATTTGTGATTTTTTAATGAATCTGAATCTATTAATGTCAAAGATAATTTGTCAAACTAAATGTTAATATTCTGTTTTCTAATAGCCTTCTAAATGTTTTAAAGTCGAATGATATGGTAGTTAACTTTAGTATTACTGTTTTTTAAATAAATATTTTATTTATTTTTTCTAGGATCTTAATTCATATCTTGAAGATAAAGTCTACCTTACAGGATATAATTTTACCTTAGCAGATATCCTATTATACTATGGACTCCATCGCTTTATAGTGAGTATTTGAATAGTTACCAGCTTTTTTTTCTGTAATGTTCAGATGATTTTTTGTCTTGAATTTAAATCAAATTTCAATTTTCATTTTATCAAATAAAAATGAATAATTTTTATCCAAAGTACTTTATGCAGATATTCCTTCCATGTGTCCATCAAACATAGTTGCTTCCTCTTCCTTGACCTGCTTGCTTCCTGTTCTTGCTTCTGCTCTTCTTTGCAACTACTTCTCTTGCCACCTTTTGGACTTGATCATCATCATCACCTGGACCCCACCTCTCCATCTTAATTCCACCACCCCGTCTTCTGTGCAAGTTCTCATCCTTGAGTCCGATATCTTACTCCCTGAATCCCACATTATCTGAGTTAACCCCTTCTCTCTTTTTTTTTTAAAGATTTTATTTATTTATTTTTAGAGAGAGGAGAAGGCAGGGAGACAGAGAGGGAGAGAAACAGCAATTTATGGTTGCCTCTCACATGGCCCTCATTGGGGACCTGGCCCGCAACCCAGGCATGTGCCCTGACCAGGAATCGAACCGGGATCGTCTGGTTCCCAGCCCGCGCTCAATCCACTGAGCTACACCAGCCAGGGCACCCCTTCTCTTTTTTTAACCTATATATACTTTCTTCCCCTTAACCCCTTCCCTTTTTTTTAAATACTTTATTGTTGTTCAGTTACAGTTGTCTGCATTTTCTCCCCACCCCCCCCCCACCCCAGCCAAACCCACCTCCCTCCCTTGCTTCCACCCTCCCCCTTGGTTTTGTCCATGTGTCCATTATAGTGGTTCCTGAAAACCTTTTTATTTTTAACCTATGTACCTTCTTCCCTGTCCAGCCTAGATCCACTTTTGTGAAACTTTGACTACACCCTTTTATTACAGCATCTTCAGCTTCTTTGCTCCTCTGTACATTCACCACCTTTTCCCTGTAAATCCCCAACTCTTGGTCAGTCTAAATACATGCCTTCAATGCTATATCCTGGCTGAGTTTGTTGGAGATATTACAACTCTACAGATTGATACCACTGCAAATTTATACTGTCCAGTTTCAGCAGGGCTATTAAACTGATCAGCTCTTTTATTCCTCCCAGGCACAAATCCAGACCTTTTAACACTTTGCTCAAGCCCCGCCCTCCTGTTTCCCCCTTTATCTTCAGTCATTATTGCAGAGCCTTCCCATCCCTTATTCAGCTGGAAAATAGAGGCCAGCCTATGAATGCACTCACCTTCCAGCTGTGCCTGCGTGCACATCCTCATTCATCCTGTCTCCTTTTTCTGCCCTCAGAAAGAATCGTCTTGCTTTTTTCCTCAGCTAGTCCATTCATCTGGCCTCTGACTTCAATTGCCCGTCTTCCTTCTGCCCACTCTCTGGATCTGGTCCCAAATTTTATATCTTTTCTTTCTCATATCTTCAATTTTCCCTCTATCTGGTCAATCTCTTTACATTAAATTGTTTCCTATCTTATAGTTATTTACAAACAATTAGGTGGCACTAACTATGTAGGCTCTGTTCTGTATGCTTTATAAATGTTAACTCATTTAATCCTTATAACTATCTGTGAGACAGGCACTGTTATCATCCCCATTGTACAGATGAAGTAACCGAGGCATTAGAGAGATCAGGTCTCTGCTTTGCAATCACCCAAGTAAGCAGCAAAACCAGGTCTGGAAACCAGGCAGTTTGGCCCAGAGTTTGTACTTTTTTACATCTCTACCTAAAACCTCCTCCCGACACCCATCTTCCCCCTGTGGAAAAATAAGAACTCGCTGTTTTTCTGTATTCTGCACCTCATGCATTCAGTCAGTGAGGTCTTATTTCCACCCTGTGGATACCACTCTTATGTGTCTCTTGCTCTGGTCTTAGATGACTTGGACCTCATTCGAGAATTCATTATCTTCAGTCTGGGCTATTGAAATGTCCTCCTGCCCCCAGTCTCGTCTCTTACAGTCCATCTTTATTGGCCCTGGGCAGTTTTTTTCATGAATGTGTCTTTCTCAAAATACTTAAGTAGCTCCTCACCACCTGGGATAGGAGACCGTTCGTCATGTGACCCTGCCTCCCTTGCTGGCCTCATTGTCAGCATTCTCCCCGCAGGCCTCTGTCGGCCGTGGTGGTTCCTCTGCCTTTGTGCTGCCCCTCTCATTGCTGTTGGCCCAGCCCCTGTTTTCCTCCCAAATTCATCTGTATTTCAAGTGTCACTCAATGCTAGCACGAATTTCCCTGGGGAAGTCCTCTGGGACTGCTAAAGCACATTCAAGTGCTCTTTGTCCATTTCCTTTTGTACCTCACAGACTACCTTAGTTCTGGCTTGTTTTATTTTTTACTGTAAGTCTTAGAAAATTTCTCTGTCTTTTAAATTATAAGTTGTTTGAGTTAGAGGTTGTAACAATTCATATTTGTACACCATTATACTACACTGGAGAGACACAAAAGAAGTATAAATCTATTTTCAAGCAACTTTTGATCGCATTGAAGAGATAAGACTGTTTTACATGAAAACAATTAGTGAGTAAGAAAATGGAATCTAGTGCTAATTTCTGATTAGACTATTGTGAGATCAATTAAAGAGGCATATAGAGAAAATTAGAATGTAGAATGATAAAATATTCAGAAAAATATCTTTGAATTTGGATGGCTTTGGCTTTCCAAGGGAATTTTTATTGTTTTACAAAACTTATGATAAGTTTGACTTTAAGTATAGCTTGTAAGTAGGATCACCATATGATTTATCATCTTAAACAACACGTTTTTCAGTGAAACTAGGGCTATTGATAATTACACTGGTCCAACAGGAATAAAGCAGCATGAATGTTCCCCGCACATAACAAGAATAAGACTCAGTAAGGGGATTGAGGAGAATCATGTCATATTTCCCTTTGTACCTCTCCCAGCTCCTAGCACAGTGCCTTGTGCGACTAAGTGCTAGCTGAGATTAGCAATGTTTGACAATCTCTTCCTCTCTATATTCCTATTTTAGGTTGTATACCTTTATAGTAAAGGTATATTTGGTTATATACTTCAATATAATTAAATCTAAAGTGAACCATCATATTTAAATGTCAAGGCAGTTTAAGTAGAGCTGAAATACTTTGATCACACCAGCCTCTTTCTTCCATTCGGATTCAAAATACTTTAGAAGCTTTTTTAAAAAAATCTCATTTTGAAGTGCAAAAAGCCTTCAGATAAAGAGTTTGCCTTCTATTAAGGTATCTGTCTTTCTCCTGGTGCGAATCCAGGAGTCTTTCAACTTGGGGAAGTCCGTAACTTGATTTAAGTGAGACTGCAGTGCCGTCAGCAAAGCCACCTTATAGAGGGGGAAAAGGACAGTTTATATCTAAAAGCAATAACACAATTACTGACATCTGAAAAACATTTAAATGTGGCATCACTTAATTTTAAAGTTAGTGTTAGAGAAATGTCATCTCCAATCCTGTGCGCTGCCTCTCACAGGCTAAGGAAGGCCTGTGAGCGCCCGCCCTCTCAAGGCCTGGCTTCGTTTAGCATCAAGCTGTCATTAAGAAGGAGAATATTTCTCCCATCTAATTTAAAAAAAGACAATAATGAAGATGAGTAACTCTTACAAACCAAGTGTAAATTTACATTTTTCTGTCTCCGGGCTCATGCCGGTCATGTGGCAGGGAAAGGAACTACTCTGAACAGGAGGGGCTTGTGTGGAATTTCTTTGCCAGCAGAGTGAACAAGGTCGTGATTCCATAATGCCAGCTGCAGAGTTATTTAATCGTGAGTCTGGGTGCCTCCCAGGACGTTTGATTTTCAGTCAGGTTGGAAGTGTTTCATTCAATGCTGCATGTTAAAATGAGCGTTCCGTTGACGGTACTTAATGATCTGTACCTATCTACAGTTCCTATTTTGAAATGTATATCCTCTTTATATGTAGTGACTAGGATATTATGATGAAGGATATTATGCTTTTCTTTTAAAAAACATAATTGTAAGTTAGCCATCCTTTTGGGTTCATAAAATGAGTTCATAACCAAAGCATCTCTCTCACCCTGGTCCAAGTGCAGGCAAAGTACATGGGGGAAATAAACACTTTCTCAAGGAACAGGCCTCATAGACTATATAACCTGTACTGTGACAGAATTGCACAGTGGTGTTAAATGACATCCCTATTGAGTTAGGTGGAAATATACCCAGATGAGAAAGAAGTGATTACTAGGTATTAAATTCAGGCAGAGCAGATGTGAAGTTCAGATTGGCTACCTGCTTATATTCATCAGACAGTTTCCTGTGCTCTGTTTGCTTTGCCAATATATTTATTTTTGCCCTCATTCTTTCATGTATTTGTTCACGTTATTAAATACTTAAAAGGTAATCAGTGCAGTGTACAAAACAGCACTCAGGGAACCTCCAAGTCTTCAAATAATCCTACTGTATTTTGTTTCGGTGTGAACCCAATTTTAGTTGTGGCCGACATACTCTAATTATAAGATCTGGTCTTTCTAAATTCCCTCTTAGGAATATTATGTTGTTCTTCCTTTGTTAAACTGCCAGTTAGTGTGGCTGTTTATTATCATAACACTGACTCATTGCTTTCTTAAACTGATTTCACCAGTAGATAGCAGTCCCTGTGAACAGACTGTTACTCAAGATTATTAAAATCCTTTGCAAGGTTATGTGCTGCTTGAATATAAGATTCTTATCAACTGAAATCCATTTGTTTTGAAGTTCAGAACACCGATGGAGATAGGTTGTTCTTTTAGAAAGAAAAGTAAAAGAAAGAGCTACAGAGCCGTCCAGGACTCCATCCATAATGTGTGCCCCAAAGGCAGTTGGAAAGGTTGCAAACCAGTGTTTCACCCTGATCGGGAATAGTCCTCCAAGTGTTTCTCACATGTCTTCATGGAAAATTAGTGACTAAGAATATTATCTGTTTGGCTTTGAAGTTCAAACTAGTTATAGAGTGCCAGTAGAAATAAAAAAGAAATGGTTAAGGAGAAAGAGCCAAGCATCACCGTAGACACACTGGCATGCAGACCAATGAGAAGCAGGAAGTGGGAACTGGAACAATTGCATTGTGTTTCCTGTTGTACAGAGAGCGGGAGGGGACCCCAGCTAGTCCGCTAGACACGGGTGAGGGAAGACCAGTGTTGTAAGTGAAACAGTCAAAGGAGACACCATCCAAAAAGTTCTAAAAAGACTAAGTTTGGTGTTGTTTGTTTTCAGAAAATTAGGAAATTGATTGTCTACCAAAAAAGTAGCAAAGGTAACAAGTCAGGGTCAGTCATAATTTTCTCAGACTCAAGAGACAAGCTCCAAAGTTTAAACTAAAAGTAGGTTAAGTGGTAACTTGAATGTTGTGGAAAAGCTCTGTGTATTTCTAGCAGTTTTCTGAGGGAAAAATGAACAAATTTATATTCTCTGAAATAAATCATCTACTTTAAAATTATTAGGATAAATAGGAAAATGTTAGATAAAATTCAAGAAGGTCTTGGAATAACAATTATTTTATACAGTGGGTATAATCCTTTACACTAGAGACTCTAAATATGACATTTTTAAGTTGAAGAATAGTGATTTTGCTGTGTGTTATAGTTTGTTATTTTAAATAACATACCTGGTGGCAGCATATGCTAGTCCTCTGATAGCAGACACTGTTCTAAAATGTAAATGGGAAATATACGTTGCCCTTTTACCCTGTCTCAAAGTCTCGGTGACCAACTTCAACGTAGATCAAACAAGCACTAGTACTTTATTGTTTGGAAATGCTTTCTTCCAGTGCATTTAATTCACTCTGAAAAATAACATCTCACAAAAATGGCTGGGTGGAGGCTTTATAAAAGAAAGTTCTGGGGAGACTAAATTGTAAGAGAGTGGTCAGATTTGAATAGTCATAAAATCATGTTGGAGTAAAACATGTTTTTCTGTTTGCTTTAACTATCAGTGAAGAGGTTTTCTGAAGTTGATTTTTAATTTTATTTATTTACTTAGGAGTACTCACCCCCATTTCCTGTTAGATTTGCAGCTATGTTTACTCATGGTTGAGGTTTTTAAAAAAATTTAACATTTTCTTTCAAAATCACTGGTGAAGTTCACATATGGTAAAGATTTAGAAAAAGAACCAAAAAGCTCTTTTATAAAATATTTTACCTTTTGAAATATAGACTGATGTTTATTTTATTCCACAATGGTTGTTAAGTGTGTACAGCACACCAGACGGCAACATAATTCTTTACATGTGAAATCATGAATTCTTGTTTAATAAAAAGTACCTTTTGCATAAAAAAGACATTGTTGACCAATTTTTTATCTCCGTGCCATGGACTGACTGTATTATTGTAGGCGAAACAATTACAGTGGGGTATATCTGATAACTAGATGGACCTCACATCCCCTTAAACTAGTGTTTCTTGTAATTTGCTATAGCAGCTTTTGTGTGGGGCTTAAACCCCAAACTTAAATTTTTATGTCACAGAAGCAGTGAGACTCTCACTGCTAATGATTTAAGTAAACTGGGCCAACAGAGGTAGTTCAGACCACCGAAGATAATGTTAAAAGATCAAATACTGAAGCAATAGTATCCTGATGTCATAAAGACATAGAGGAAGGCAGGGTAACTTGAATTAATTTTTCTTTTTAAATGGGCTCATAGTAAATATAAAATGTAAATAGGAGTCCACTTAAACATTTGCTGAGAAAATACTACGTGTCTATCTTTTTACTGCTAATATTATTTTGTATCCTGTAATAGTTGTTGCATACTACAGTGATTTATCCTTCAGTTTTCTTGACCCAGTAACTTAACAGAGTATTTACCTATAAGCACAAGTACATATATGCTAAATTCTGAGCAGTGATAAGAATCCATCTCACTAAAAGTGCCTTCCAACAAGCAGCCTCCTAGTGGGTTGAACCGCACGAGGGTGACTGAAGTATTTTCCTTTGTGTAAACATTTCTGTCAGTTTTACGGACACTTGCAACACCCATTAAATAAGTGTTGAATTAGCGACAGGAGCAGGAACTGTACTGCTTTTACATGGGCCGTGGCTGTTGTAACTGCCCTCCTGATGTTCTCTTTCCCTGACAGTTCTTCATGATTCCAAACTAAGATTTGTCTTAGAGAAAAGCCTATTTTGGATTTTGAGCCCAGTGTAATGTTTGGCGACAACTGTTTTTATTACATCTTTTCCAAGCAAATTTCTGGGCATTCTTGTAGCCTGATAGTATATTCTGTGAACTGTTGCATCCACTAAAGATAGAGTTGAGTTCAGCTTTATTGCTAAGGTCTGAATTTAGAAGGTCTGTTATTCATCTGAGGAATTTGCCAGTGGAAATAGTCTTCCCTACTTGTATTAAGCAATAATCACTTAAAATTATATGAGTGATTGTTTTCTTGAGTGAAGTTTTTCCCCAGAGTTCAATAGAAAGGAAGCAGTAGTTCGTATGTACATACACCAGCCACCTATAAATGTCTGGGCATACGTATATATATGAATTTACATAGTATTATTCCCTTGTTAAGTGTGTTAAATGCCACTAAACCTCTTTTTTAGGTTTGCTCAAAAATATTAGAGAAAACTATGTCTTAGTGTTTTGGAAGCAATTCTCTTTCTCCTATTTTCCTTTACAATAAAGTAAAAAATAAATTCTTTGGGCTTCCAGATGCTGGGTTAATGTAAAATTGGCATTTGTTGAAAACTTGATTTCCCTAGAAAGCACTACTGGTTTTGAACTGAAAATAAAAACATTAAACAAACGTATAGTTCTTCCAGTGCCTAAAATTTTTCCTAGCTGAACGTGTTGGCTTTGAGAACTGGGGTTTTTTCCCCAATTTCTACCTCCTATTCAGATGATATTAATAGTTTCGCTTATATAATATCTGTGTTGTATGTGTGTGTTTCATCTCTACTTAGGTTGACCTGACAGTTCAAGAAAAGGAAAAATATCTTAATGTGTCCCGCTGGTTTTGTCACATTCAGCATTATCCAGGCATCAGGCAACATCTGTCCAGTGTTGTCTTCATCAAAAACAGACTGTATACTAATTCCCACTAGAAGCTACACAGCTGTACAGGAGAGTGACTAGAAACATTTTAATGGAAAGCGTATACTGGAGCAGAGGACTAATGTAAACTGATATGCAGTCATTCTTTATTTGCTGAAGTTGACAGAATTTTCAAAGTATAAACTTGTTCTGAATGTTTTATTTTGTTCTTGAGTTGAAATTTTGCAGTTTTCTAATGTAAAAATTCAACTGCTGTCAAAACTTGAGTTAAGATCAAGTTGTAACTTACCATGTTTTTATATGAAATTTATTTTAATAAAAGTTGTAAATCGGTGGCTTAATTTTTTTAAAAAATAGTCCTTTTAATGGTCGACCTATTTGGCTATTTATTGACCTCTTTCATATTTTAAAATTCATTTGCCCCTATGAATATTTACAGTAGTTTGTTTATTAGGATCTATAATAAATTGTGCCACAGATAGAGAAGACACATGTATTTGTTTTCAAATATTTGTGTGAAACAGTAAAGGTGGTTGAAATAAATCTTTTTTGTTTGTTTCTTTCTTTCCTGTAGTCAGTATTCATTGAGGTGAAACTAACTGCTGAACTGCCCCAGAGGGAACTAGAGTAAGATACATTATCTTGAGTTAATGGTTCATTTTTTTGTTGTTGGGTTTAGTGGAATGTGCGGTAGATAAAAACAGATGGGAAGTCCTGCTATCCCACTAATTTTGGACTTGATAACTATTAGATGTTTTTAAATTAAAAGCCAAGTTTCAAATACCATATGATTTCACTTATATGTGGGATCTAATGAACACATTGAGCTAATAAGCAAAACAGAGCCAGAGAAAGCAAGGATCATAGCTATTGTAGGGGGAGGTTAAGGGGCAGAGGGATTGAGCAAAAAGGAAAAAGGACTCATGGATGTGGACAACGGTGTGGTGATTGCAGGGGGGAGGAAGATAAAAGAAAGTTAAATGGGAATGGGAAAATACAATAAATTTTTTTAAAGATTTTATTTATTTATTTTCAGAGAGAGGAGAAGGGAGGGAAAAAGCAATGTGTGGTTGCCTCTCACATGGCCCTCACTGCGGACCTGGCTCGCAACCCAGGCATGTGCCCCGACTGGGAATCGAACCTGGACTCTTTGGTTCCCAGCCCGCGCTCAATCCACTGAGCTACACCAGCCGGGCTAAATTTAAAAAAAAAAAAAAAAAACACAACTGATTTCTGGAAAATAAAAACCAACTCATAGGCTGCTGTTCAAGCCCTTGTAAAGAAGGAACAGAGACACTTTATTTAACAATCTATACAATGTGTAACTCTTAGTGGCTGAGCAATTAAGTCATTATTGAGCTAAAGAACTTATATTTCCAAATAACAAGAAAAATAGAATCTTCTAGTGCTTTACTGTTTGGCAGTATTTAATGTTTTTGGTTCCGATGCTGAATCTAAGTACTAGAGTAGAAGTAAACATTCACGTGGAAAGAGGAGACGCAGGAAATAGACAACGCTTTGGTTGAGTCCTGCTTTCAGTATTTACTAGCCATGTGGCCTTAGGCAAATCAGTTAACCATATTTACCGAATGTGTATAAAAACAAAATGTAAAACCAAAGATAACTTTATGAGGATTAAAGGAGAGTATGTATGTGAAAAAGCCTAACATATAGCCTACGGCTGTCAGTCAATTTTTCTCTTTGTAAGAGTCCCACATATTTTGTCCTTCATGTTACCGAGTCAAGAGATTTACTAGGCCAAGCATCTAAATATATTGTAATAGATCAAGACAGTTTTTACAGGATTGGATTTAAGAATTCACAGCCCTTAGCAGCATTTTTAATTTTATAAAATGGCCTTTAGGCCCAGCTGGTGTGGCTCAGTGGATTGAGCGCGGGCTGGGAGCCAGAAGGTCCCGGTTCGATTCCCAGTCCGGGCACATGCCTGGGTTGCGGGCCAGGTCCCCAGTGGGGGCCATGTGAGAGGCAACCACACATTGCTGTTTCTCTCCCTCTCTTTCTCCTTCCCTTCCCCTCTCTCTAAAAATAAATAAATAAAATCTTTAAGGAAAAAAAAAAAAAATAAATAAATAAATAAAATGGCCTTTAAATTAGAAACAATAAACTTATATTTGCATTTTCAGAGATTAACAGGCTCAAGTTACTCTTGGGAGTTAGTATGTGAGCCCTGGAGGCTCGCCCAGTCTCTGCCCCTGCTGAGTGTCCTCCAGCATTCCACATGTGATGGTTCACTGCTACAAATTACTCCTGTCTCCACACCTCTCTTCTCCCTGGACTGCAGGTGACCAGGACAGACAGGGTAGACAAGAGATAGGCTACCCAACATTCCCATCCCAATCATTTCAGTTTTTTTCTTTCCTAAGTTAGGTCTGCAGTGAGGAAAGTATAGGAGGATACCTCTTTACTTCTTTGTCAAATGTCCCCTCTCCCCACTTCTACCTTGTGAGTCTTAACCCTCTGAATCCTAACATTTGTTGGTTAATTTTTATTGAAGTGCGCAGCATTGCTTCAACACATGTTACCTGGTGTTCCTATGTCTCAAGACTTCCTTCTACCAACTTAGATCTTACTGGATGAGGGGATGGCATAAATACAAAAGCCTGGCTACATCTTGTCAAAGGTTAGATAATGTTTTCAGTATCTAAATCGAAACAATTGACTTCCTTGTACAAATGCTGCTGTGCATCATGGGTCATTTCTGTCAGATACTTCGCTGCCTAAAGTTCTCTTTGCTTTTCATTTGATAGCCTCTCTCCCTACCCTTGTTTCTGGCATTATACTGTTTCTGATTATTTGTCTCTTCCACCAAACTGTTAATTCCCTGGGAGCAGAGATTCTCCTTTTCCTTGCCTATCCAGCCCTCAAAACAATGACTGGCATACAACAGCAGCTGCTCAGTCAGTGCTTGTTGCAAGAACGTAGTACTCTTTTAAGTCTATTTTGAGCTGACCAAGAAAAAAAAAGTAAAAAGTGTGAATTGAAAGTAGGTACAGCTGGATAATGCACAATAACCAGGAAACGTTAAAGCAAGTTGTTTTTCTCTCATGTAAAAGAAGATAAGACAGTCCACGCTATTACACACCCAGCTCCCGCCTTTCTTCATACTGAACGTGTAGTTTTCTTAAGTTCAATTTATGGTCCAAGATGGCTATCAGAACTCTAGACATCAAGCTCATGATCAAGACCCAAGAGAAAGAGGAAGACAGGAAGGGCAAAAGATTCCTCTCCCAACTGAGTACTGGAAGTCCTATTCAGCAATGTCTGTATCTCTTTGGTATCCCAGCTGGGACAGAGTCCACAAGTGTAGTCCTTTACCCCACACATTGCCATCCAGAATAAAGTGTTCTGTCAATCAGGAAGAAGGAAAAAGGGGTTATTACACAGGCAACTGGGTAGGCAGCTAGTTGGCTGTGTCACAGTAAGTAGTGTTTAAATGGAAAATGCCTTCTGAATGCTGAATAATCAACTTGTAAAATATTTTCACTCTAAGTTATTGAGATTCCATGGATCATCAATTTGCAAAAAATTAGAATAAAAAATACTTTTCACTAACTAAAATTTTTGTGATTCAGAACCTCTCAGTACCCTGAAATATTTATACCCTTTCTGCAGATAATGAAAATTGCCTAAGGTCAGACAACCAAACCAGTATCAAGGGCTGGGATTCAGTCAAGTGTCTGGCTCCAACTTAACCTAGAAACACTTTTCTTGTGTTAGTAAAGTTCTGCTTAATCAGTTTGTGAAGTTAGTTTTTAACCAACCATAGAAAAAAGCTTCCCTAGACATTAGATAAAATGTGTGTGTGTGTCCTCAAGAATAAATGAGGTGGTTACACAGCCCTGAATGTACTAAAACTACTGACTTGGACACTTTAAATGGCTGGGTTTATGATATGTGAATTATAGCACAAAAGGAGCATTTTTATAAGGAGGGGTTAAATCACTGCACATGAAATTCCTCTTATGAAGTAGAGGTAAATTGACTGATCTCATGGTTTTTGAATTTGCAATGACAGTGTATAAACATTACCCAGCACACAGAAAGTGATCGATCAGTAAAGGAATTTTTAAGCTCAAATTCTTTAACTCTTCAGTCTTTTCCCACCTGCCATCCCTGAGGCACCTCCTCAATGTAAGCCTATTGGAGATAAAACAACTTGGCAGAGCATCTTGTAATTTTTGGTAAAACATGACTTCATCAAATTGCTTACCATTTTAAAAAATCTCTGGTCCTCATATCTTTCAGGCTGTTGAAAGATATGGGCCATACTGTTTTTCTTTCTTCTCTAAAGTATCGGTGAAGCACCTGTAAAACAAAGTGGGGCCATCTTTGTTCATATCGTTCCTTCTGCAAAGTGGATACCCTTTTCCAACCATTTTCTGTCTGTAATTCCAAGAAGCCTGCAGCACTGAGCATTCAGTAAAACCTCAAATATGTATTTAGTACCTAGTATGTATGAGAGACTGTGCTAGACCCCAGGCATAACACAGTTACATCTTTGCCCTCAGAGTTTACTTACAATCCAGTGGTCTGTGAACAAATTTCTGAAATAGCATGCAAGGCATTCTTTGGGAGATTGCCAGCCACTTAACATTCTTGAAAATAAATGAATATCATCAGGTGCCATTAACTGAGTGCCTACTACGTTCCAAGCTCTATACCAGACACGACTACAATCTCATTATCTCATGTTAAGGTAGGAGCTAGGGAGGTGCAAAGACTAGCCCATATGCTAACCAACATCTCCATTAGACCATGGCTGGAGTGAATGAGAACTGTACAGCTTCAGAATTAGACAACGTATTCTGTCACGATATTATGAACCGGGGTTGATTTGACTGCTCTGACTAGATACGTGGCCTTATATCCCAATATAAGAACAGACAAAAAATTCCAAATAAGGCCCAGCTGGTGTAGCTCAGTGGATTGAGTGTGGGCTGGGAACCAAAGGGTCCCGGTTCGATTCCCAGTTGGGGCACATGCCTGGGTTGCGGGCCAGGTCCCCAATGAGGGCCATGTGAGAGGCAACCATACATTGCTGTTTCTCCCTCCCTTCTCCTCTCTCTGAAAATAAATAAATAAAATCTTAAAAAAAAAAATCCAAATAAAATCCATGAGTTTTTCCTTACTTGAATACTGGTTTTTAAAACAAATAGAAATAATAAAACTGCAGGCAATAACAAAAGGCCATTTGCCTTTAGGCATAGTTATATCCAAAGCATCCAAGGCATCATGAAGTATTTTGTGGAATTTTGTGGTTGTAAATCTCAAGTAGTTGCCATCACAATACAGTTTAAGAAGTGACATAACTTCAAGAAAGACATAATCATCCATCCGGGACTTGATTCCCGGTTAAACTCTACCCCATCTCCATGCAGATTCAACCATAAAGTATTGCACTGAGATCTTTCACAAATAATGTGCGCATTCTCATTTTTACTTCCTGTTAAACAGAGATCCTCCATTGGCTCCACCAGTCATACGTGAAGCCGGTAAATAGGCACACTAGCTTTCCTGCAGGAAGGTAGGAACGAAATAAATGGGAAGATCACCCGTTGCCAGTACCTCCTTTGAGAGCCCTGCTGAAAGTCTTTCCAGAATAGCTTCAAGATGTTTTGATAAAAATTTAAGCAGATATTGTTAGAGAATAAGACTGTATTATAATTAGGAACATATGTATATCATACCAAAAGATTAAATGCAAAACTAACTTACCTTTTAGTTTTAATTAGTCAAGTAGTCAATTTAAAATTGTAAATTGAGTTAAAATTGTAATTGTATATAGGTGGTAAGTTACCCAGTTAGAATTATTGTTAAGTATAGCTCTTTCATGTATATACTTTTGCTAACATTTGACTTTATTTCTTTCTTTAATCTTTACTGTATTTTTTCCATTACCATTTAGTCCCATTCCACCCCCCTCCCCCCAGCAATCACCACACTGTTGTCCATGTCCATGAGTCCTTTCTCCTTTTTGCTCCCTCTCACCTTCCCCCCACCCAGCTGTCATCCTGCTCTCCATCAGTGAGTCTCTCCCCCCAAATTAAATGTTACATGAACTTTCTTTTATTCTCCATTTAAGTTACATGAACTTTAATATTAATCTGGCTTTGGCAGGATGTGGTGGTTTAATGGATTAGAGCACTTAGCTTTTTACCCCAAAGAGCAGTATTTCTTCTCTCGCTCCATAATTAGATAATCTGCTCCTGCCCATTACCAGAGCACTAAATTTCAAATTCTCCATACACCTGAGCAGGCTGCTACATATCTGGCCATCTTAATCTTAGTCTTGATTTATTGAAGCTGAATTACATTCCTAACTCTTTCTGGAGCTCTGGGTGAATTTTATTGCAAAAGCAATGGGGAGAAAGTTGCCGTCATATATCTCTCTTGCTGGGCCGAGCTTTTAGATACACAAGGGGCTCTATATCCCACTGCTCCATGTCTTGTATGCTGGATTTATAACACCGTGAAGCCCAGCTCTAGGGTTACATACAGGCATATCGGAGATGAGATGGGGAATTTGATTTTGCAATAATGATTACTTGTTGCTGGGGCCTACATTCCTGCAGGCTCTCCTTTATTCCCCACACTGCTGATGAATAAAGCTAATTCCAACTGCTACCTAATCTAGCAAAACTCATCTTTCACTTATGAGGCTGAAAAAGGATAGACAGGAAGTCAGGAGATTTTGAGATGCTAGCAATTTTTGCTATTATGTCTCAAGGATTTCTCCTCCTATTAGCACAATTCCTTTAGGAATATTTTAATCTTTTAAACTTTCCTTTCTTTGTGGGGAGAACTAAAGCTTTGCATCTTTTCCAGCCTGGTGAGTTGATTTGATGGCTCATTACTGCTGTCGTCCACTTCAAAGAGGCTGGGCCCCTAGGGCTAGCCAATTGTATAATGGATTCTGCAGATTTGGCTTGCCATTCCTGCTGGGTGTCATCTGCCCTCACAGGCTTGCAGTGGATAATTTCTGTCCTCCCTAACATCGTCTGCTTGAGAAATTTGTGCCTGGCAGGCCTGTCTGTCCAAGTTAAGCTTGAAATACAGTAGCCACACAACTAATTTGACAAGACATCTTTAAACAATAAGGCCACAGGCTTGCCTTGACCAAGACCACAAACTTATAGCTGTTTGATTACAAATTCCAAAGTTTCTTTGGTGCAGTCCATGAACTAGTCTCTTCATGTAATATAGGTTACCCTTCCTCCACTGCTCCCTTTTCCTGACCTATAACACACACACACACACACACACACACACACACACACACACACGAGCGTGCACACCCTTATCTCCTAATTTTAAAGAGCCTTGGAGGTCTTGAACCCTCTGGTTGGCCTCACCAGCCTTACAGTGCCTCACTGTTTTCAACATTTGACTCAAGCCCTGTTGCTTGAAGGAACCATAGAGTTACTTGCCATTGTACGAAGTTTGGGGAATGGGTAACGGACATTGCACTAAGTGACTGCAGTGCCTCTCAGACTTTAGCCTGCACAGCCATCGACTGGGGCTTCTCAAAACACAGGTTGCCGGGCCCACTTTGAGTTTCTGATTCAGGAGGTGTGGTGCAGAGCCCACACCCTGAGAACCGCTGTCCTACATCTGTCCGAACCTTAGGTGACCGACGTAGCACAGCTGCATGCGTCCAGGAACGCTTGTCATTTTGCACAGCTGAGTCAAATTCTCTGAAGGAACGATCAGTGTGGTGGAGCAGTCTGTGCTCTGCTTGGCTGGTCCCGTCACGGGAGCACAGTTCTCTCCACAGCAGCTCTCTCAGTAAAACACTGCATGTTCTCCAAGTGAGGCAGCTACACCAGAAGCATCTCTAGGGTGAACAAGCAGAATTCAGTACAGGAAGGTTTAGCACAGGATTTTAAAGTTGCTTCTGCCTGGAAGCTCGCTGATGCCACTGTGCCACCAGCCACTCACACAAAATTACCTCTCAGGCCTAGAGTGCCGGATGTATTTCCAAAACTTAATGAGATTAATATGCAGCAATATTCACTATCTAAACCCAAAAGGCTCTCTAATCTTTTCCCCTCTTTGCTTTCATTAGTTTCTTCCATTTTTAATTTTTTAACCCACTTCAAAAATAGATTAGACAAAAAGAGGTAAACGGTAATACAGAAAATGTTCTACAGGAAATCTAGATGAAAGGCATTTGATAAGAAAACAAAATAGCCCTGGCTGGTGTGGCTTAGTGGACTGAGTTCCAGCCTGTGGACCACAAAATCACCAGTTCGATTCCCATTCAGGGCACATACCTGGGTTGCAGACCCAGTCCCCAGTTGGCAGTGTGCGAGAAGCAGCCAATTCATGTTTCTCTCACACATCGAAGTTTCCCTCTCTTTCTCTCTCCTTTCCCCTCTCTCTAAAAGTAAATAAATAAAATTAAACAAAAATAAATTTAGGAGTCCCCTCCCTCATTATGCTTATCCTTGATGGGCTTATACTAAGGAATGAGTTTCAAATTTTGTTCTCAATATGCATGTAGTTATATACACATTTTATTTCTATTTTCTAATTTTTATAAGTTTCAATAGAGAATTAGCAAATAATTTACCCTGAAGTCAGAACTTTAATTCTATTAAATCACATTATTTCCATGATTTAGATGTCTTAACTCTCTCACAAGTACAATAATTGGAAAAGTCCCTTTACAATTCCATGGTTTTAAAGTATCTGATATTTAGAATCTCTGAGAAATGATCTTATATAGAGTGTTATAAAGGTGAGAACAGCTAATCTTAAAACCACAGGCAAAGTACTTAGTGTATGATTCCATTTATGAAATATTTTTGAAATGACAAAATTTTCGGAATTGAGGGTGCGATACAGGTTGCCACAGGGTGGGAGTGGGCAAAGAGGAAGGTAGGTGTGGTTACAAAAAGGCACCATGTGGGATCCTTTTGGTTTTGAAATTGTTCAATATCTTGACTGTGATCATGAACTCATAAACTTATACGTGATTAAATTGTACAGAACTAAATATACAAACACACAATGAACACAAGCAAAACTGGGGAAATCTGAATAAGATTGATAGAGGATACCAATATTAATATCCTGATTGTGATACAGACATTTGCAAAACGGTACCATTGGGGGAAACCTAGGCAAAGTGTGCAAGGAATCTGTATTATGTCATACAACTGTGTGAGAATCTACAGTGATTTCAATTAAAGTTTTATTTTAAAAATACAAAAAAAGTCCCATTAATCCAAAAAAGACAAGAGGTAACACAAGACACAAAACTCTGTGATTCCATGGGTCGAAAACCACGGACATGGAGCGGCCCCAGCCCCAGCTGAAGCTGCAGGCAGAACAGCGCTGCCAGTGTGGCCCTTCTGACTCTCTCCTTGATGTCTGAGCTGCCGTTTAAAGACTTCTGGAAAGGGAGAGAAATAAATAGAGGCATACACCAAACCTGGCCATTTCAGGAAAATGACACAACTGAATAGCGTACAGAGCAATGCAATCGAATGGCTGAAACATGGAGCTACAGGCAAGCAGCATCAGGAGTGCAGAAAGGTCATTGTGTAGTGATTTCATATTGTTCCCTCTGGTGGGCCGTCCGCTACACACGGGAAGGAAGAGGATGGACACTCTCGTCACCCTTGTATCTCAGCTCCTAGCACTGCGTTTCACATGTAGAAAGTGCTCAATGCTTGTTTGTTCACTGTGTTCGGATGAAAAAATGAGAAGCCCACACGGCCTATTAGAGTTAGTGTGGCTTCTTTTCCTTCCCTCCAAATCTCCTTCACTTTCTCCTCTCCCGCCACCTACACTTAAGCACGTATCCTGGGACCAAGGTTGTTTCTGTCACAAGATAAGCAGTCATTTAACCTGTCTATGACTTAGCCCTACTCACCTGTGAAATGAGGAGAATAATTATACTTACTTCAGAAGACTGCCATGAGAATTAAATGAATTAAAGTGTGTATAGGACTTACAACATTATCTGGCACATTGTAAGTGCCATGCTGGTATTTGTTCAATTGCCACATAAATGTGACACTATTGCAGTTAGCTTGACCTGACAGGTGAAGGTCACCATCCTCCACAAGACAGTCCTTGCTTTAGACACCAGCCACAAGCTCTGGAGTTCCCAGGCCACCTGTGCTACTGACATGCTGTCTACTAATCTTAAGAGTGCCCCCTGTCCCCCTCAGGTTCAATAAGTCACTAGATTGGCCTATAGAACTCAGTAAATCAATATAGTTAGGATTACAGATTTATTGTAAAGGATACAAATCTGGACAAGACAAGTGAATAGGTGCATAGGATGAGGTCTGGGTGGGTCTGAAACACAAAGCAGCTTTGTACTCAGTCCTCCTTAGCTGTCAGCGTTTTAGCGCATGATTACCAACCAGGAGGCTCAGCGGAGCGTCAATGTCCAGGAGGAGGTTTTTATTGGGGTTTCATTACACAGCCACGGATGATGGAATCATTGGCCACATGATTAAACTCAGTCTCCAGCCCTCCTCCCTTTCCCACTTGGGAAATTCCAAGGATTTAGAGGTTATCTTCCAGGGACAAAGATCGACCAAATTCTTTATTATTTATACAACATTAAGAAAGTTTAGTAAATTGAATAGGCAGAAGGGGACAAGAAAGCATTTTAGGATGGAGGGTATCTAAAAATAAAGAGGCCAAAATAAGTCTGGCACGGTCATGGTGCAGCAGAAAAGCTCCCTAGCTGATGGGCTTTGCTATATTGGAATGTACTGGCCTTGAAGTCAAAACACTGTTGGGGGAACTCAAGAGTTAGAACATTTTAGTTATAAGTTACAGTTAAAAAACTTAGCATGTAGAAAGCTATTGTTCTAAGAATTGGGATGATCGGACCCACCTTGACTCCAAGAGACCCTCAAGCAATTCGATCTTTGTGCCCAGGAGGACCACAGGCGATCAAGACGGTGTCCGAGCCATTGTGCTCCAGGGAGAGAATGACCATCTGCTGACCAGGGTGCAGGTGAAGAACCACCAGTCAACAGGTGAAAGGATGCTAGGGAAACGGCTGGACTGCAGCTTTTATCTGGTTAACCTTTTCCCTGAACTCCAAACCCCTAATCTACACGTTTCTTCTCCTTATAAAAATGGTCAGTATGAGATGAGACGTAAGACGGTCTTTTAGGGTTCATAACCCACAGTCTTCTCAGATTGCCAGCCATCTGAATAAAGTGCCCATGAAGATTTAATCCTTGCCTCTTTTTATTGGTTTTGGTAGTGATAGGCAGCTCAAACACCAACTTTTCAGGAGCAGGACTTTGACTATGGTTCTGCTATTCGATAACTATGGTGCCATCTTGTGGGAGTATAGGGGTTATTGTAAGTCATCTTAAATCCTTTCTATG
This sequence comes from Micronycteris hirsuta, assembly GCA_004026765.1. Taxonomy (NCBI): domain Eukaryota; kingdom Metazoa; phylum Chordata; class Mammalia; order Chiroptera; family Phyllostomidae; genus Micronycteris; species Micronycteris hirsuta. The sequence goes on from PVJI01007127.1 coordinate 62,729, forward strand.
AAAGGGAGGCATAATTCAAATAGATACAGATACAACTTAGTGGATTAAAACAACAAAAATATATTATTTCTCACAATACTGTCAGTTGATTAGGCAGCTTTCCAGCTCCACTGCAATTCACGTGTCTGCATTCAGCTGGCTGGTGGCCAGGCTGAAAGCTCCAAGAAGGCCTCCTTCACACATGGGTTGGAGGGGCCTTGGTGCTGACAGCTAGGGTGCCTCAGTTCTCAACTATACAACATCTCTCTACAGGTGATGTCTTACCTTCCAGTGCTTCTCTACACAGCCTCAAGGCAGCAGGATAGCCTGGACTTTCGACAAGAAAGCAAAAGCAGAAACTGCCAGTTGTGTTGAGGCCCAGCTCTTTTCCCACCATCTTCTATTGGTCAAAGCAAGTCACAAGGCCAATCTAAATTCCAGGGGAGGGGAAATAAACTCCAGCTTGTTGCATGTGTGTGCAGGCAGGGGAGAAATCATTGCAGCCATCTTTGGAGACTGGACCATATTCTCTGACTCCCTGTTTACTCGTGTGAAAATGGATATTTTATTATTTACTTCAACTAGATGAGTGAGATTAAGAAACAAGCTATATGATACATGATAGCATTTTATAAATTGTAAAGTGCTAAACAATTACAATATATTATAGGGAGATGTTAAAGGCAGATTGGAAGAATGAGAGATTATACAGGACTATAAAAGGAGATAGAGGAGGTTATTGTAATATTAATAACATTTAATATTAATGTTAAAGTACATATTTACTTTAACATTAAAATAATATTAAGTACAATCTCTAGCACATAACAAATGCTCAATAATACTAATCTATTAAATGTTATATTAATATTTTACACTAATATAACATTTAATATTAACATTAATATTATTTTGAGCATTTGTTATATGCCAGACATTGTACTAAGTGCTTTGCAGGTATTCTTTAAATCGCCACAACAACCTTAAAAGATGGATACTTCATTGCCATTTTACAGAAAAGGTACTGGAGGCAAGTGGCAGAGCCAGAATTTGAACTCAATTCTGTTTGGTCCCAAAGTCTTACCTACTGTACCCAGAGTTCTTTTTTTTTTTTTTTAAAGATTTTATTTATTTATTTTTAGAGAGAGGAGAAGGGAGGGAGAAAGAGCAATGCACGGTTGCCTCTCACTTGGCCCTCACTGGGGACCTGGCCCGCAACCCAGGCATGTGCCCCGACTGGGAATCGAACTGGGACCTTCTGGTTCCCAGCCCGCACTCAATCCACTGAGCTACACCAGCCCGGCTTGTACCCAGAGTTCTTTTATCACTTATATCATAATCAATCAGCAATCAGGTAGGGGGAGGTAGCACCTACCCCAGAACTACTGAAACAGAATTTTTGAAGGCAGAACCCAGAATCTTCATTTTAACAGCCACAGTAATGTGGGTGAAACATTCAGCCTCACTGTGTATAGTAAGCATACAAAGGCTTTTCAGTAGTTCAAAGACAATAAGAGAAATTGCCACCTTAGAGAAAATTTAGGATTGCAGATACAGAAGAAAAGGAGTAAGAAAAGTACCTAGCAGTCAGAGAATAATGAAAGGCCTTCAATATAATTATGCTTTCTAGAGGTTGATGCTAAAGCTGAGAAATGAAGGAAGACTAGAAAAGTTAGAAGCTTGACCCAACAACTTGCAATAAACCAAATTTACATTTTGTTTATTAATTCATCTACTTTTTGCTTTTTTGTCTTTGGGCTTAGAATTTCCTCTAGAAAACCCCAAGTTCCATCTTCACCCCACCCAACTTGTCTAACATCTCTTCATTTCAGGCCTGAGGATAGATGTGTGCCTCCTCTGGGAGGTGTCCCACATGTGTGCTGCGCCTTTCTCCATCCATCCTATCATTTATAGACCCTATATTATAAACGTTGTTTATGTTCCCTCTTTGGCACTAGACCGGAGACCCTTGAGGGTAAAGGCAGTATAGAAAGAGAGGGGGGAGAAAAGGAGAGATGGAGAGATTAACAGATGGGTTTTAGAACCACTGAATGAACATAGGAGGTGAAGGAGCCACTGCTAAGTTGCACAGTGTTTGTATTTTGAAGACTTATTGAGAGAATAAGATGAACTTTATGGAGTTTACCAAATGGTAGTAGTTTGATATATAGCAGCCCACAGATGTCTCTTCGTGGCCAAAACAATTAAAAGCAGCCTAGCAGATCGGTCCCTTCAATAGTTACATGCATTTTATCTCAGCCCTTATAACAACTGGTTGATATTTTGTAAACACAAAAGATGAGATTTTTTTTTTTTCTTCACGTGGGCACGAATGAGCCTGATAAGTGATTCGGGAAACTTACTTAACCTCTAATCCTGTTTCTTAATTTGTTGGAATGAAATGATTAAATCGTTCCTCCAAATTGCTATGGTGACCAAATGTGGTCAGCTCAACACGCTTTACAAACTTTGGGTGGAAAGTAATGATATAGATAATATATTTATAGGATTACTACTAATGTTACGCGGCGACTGCATGCCCTCTCTTCAGCTCCTCTAAAGCACAACAAATTCCAGAAGGTTGAGGGAGGAATAATAGAATTTAGCTCTAACTTTCAGAAACCTTCCTATTCGGGCAGTGTCTGCCCCAATCTAGCATGGCGGTATGCGCTCCTTCAAATCCACATCCCTAATTACACTACAGGTGCCTTATTGTAACCACGAGCTGGGTAGACGCAGCTTCCTCGACGCACTTTGATGACGGCAAAACCCGTGCGTCGAAAACGGGCCGATCTAGTTTGCGCAGGCGCAGCGCGGCCGCGAGTGGGCGGAGGTGGTCGGAATGAGTGGCGAAGGGACGGAGACGACTGTGAGTTGTGAGACCGCCGCGGGAGGAGGAGGCGGCGGCGGCGGCAGCGGCAGCAACAACGGCAACGGCAACAAGAAGAGGGACTCGCTAGGGGCCGCGGGCTCACCGGCTCACCTCATTATCAAGGGTACGGAGTGATAGGGATGTAGCGCTGGTGGATGCCCGGGCAGCCCCACCTCCCAGCCGGTGCCCTTTGACCTGGGGCGGTGCCTCGGCCCACCGCCCGGCTCCCTGCGGCCTGGCGTTTGAGCGTGTGTTGTAGAAACGCCTTGGGTCTTTGCTGTGCCCGCTGTTTCTCTGCGCCTGGGGCCTTCTAGTAACTGCAAACCCAGTCTCACTTCCTCAAGGGAAAAAAAAAAACCCACCTCTAAGGACGTGAACCTTCGGCCGCCTCCCCCCCCAACCCCCAAACCCGAGGCCCCTGGCTGCAGAGGTTCTGAACGCGGCCTCGCGACCGACCTGGACTGCGAAGAACCGCGAGACGGAGTCGCGAAGGCCTGCGCCTCCCTGCAGGTCGCTCGCTTTACCCACTCCAGCCCTGTCTGCCCGGGGGCGAATGGGGTAGCATGAAAGCGTCTTGAAACACTAAATTTCCATGGACGTGTGCGGTGGTCCATTGTCCCTTGTGTCGCGAGAAGGTTGCGACCTAGCTAAAGCCCGGATAGTCGCAGAACCAGAATTTAGTTTGATTTCCAGAGTTCACAGTAACCGTTTCCTGCAACAAGATCTTTGCCAGTTTCTCATCGCCGATCTTTCTTAGCCCCATCCCTGCCCCTGCCAGCCGACACCACATGGCAATGTTGAAGAAGCCCTTCAGGGTTCCGGAGTCCTTCAGCACCAGCCACAGAGCGGCACCGGCGCCCCTCGGATGCCGCCCACGTCATTTTAACCTTATCTCAGGATTGTAGCAGCCCCGACAGGCTATTGCTAGACTTCAGGTTGTCTCTCAAGTCTACAATAATTAGGAGTGTGGGGGTGGTGCATGGGTGTTAGGGCTAAATTATGATAGTTTATACGTGTAATTTTAGCTGCTACTTAATTATTTTTAGTTGTAAAATATACGGAACAAAATTTATCTTAACCATTTTACGTATACAGTTCAGTGGCATTAGTACACTCACATTATGCAACCTTCCATCTTCGGACCTTTTTCATCTTCCCAAACGGAAAATCTGTCCCCGTTAAGCACTTAACACCTTGCAGCCCCTGGCAGCCACCATTCTGTTTTGTCTCTTAATGGGACTACTCTAGGCACTTTACATAAGCGTAAGTTTACAGTATTTATCCTTTTGTGACTGGCGTAGTTGACTCAACATGATGTCCTCAAGGTTCGTGCATGTTGTAGCATGTCAGAATTTCTTTTTTAAAGCTAAGTAATATTCTGTAGTGAGTGTGTGTGCGCACATACACCACATTTTGTGTAGCCAGTTATCTGTGAATGAACACTCCTATTGCCTCCACCTTTTGGTTATTGTGAATAATGCTGCTGTGAACACGAGTGTGCAAATATGTTTGAGTCTCTGCTTTCAATTTTTTTGAGTGTATAACTAAAACTGGTATTGCTGGATCAAAGATAATTCTATTTTTTAATCTTTCGAGCACTCACCATACTTGTTTTCCATAGAGGCTATATAATATATTCTCACTAACCGTGAACAAGAGTTCCAGTTTCTCCACATCCTTACCAAGACTTGTTTTCTGTTTTCTTGCCAGTCCTTCCTAATAGCAGTGAGGTAGTATCTTTTAGTTTTGGTTTGCATTTCCCTAATGAGTGGTGATGTTTGGCATCTCTTAATGTGCTTTTTAACCATTTGTATACCTTCTTTGGAGAAATATCTGTTTAACTTTCCCCATTTTTAAATCAAAAAAAAAAAATTTTTTTTTTAAGTTGTAGGGGCTCTTTATGTATTGTGGACATCAATCCCTTTTCAAATACATGATTTGCATATATTTTCCCCCACTCCATGGGTTGCCTTTTCACTCTGTTGATTGTATCCTTTGATGTACAGAAGTTTTTAAATTTTAATGTACTTTTTTAAAAAAAAAGATAATTCAAGGGAATTTTTTCAAGTTAATCCAAAACTGAGTTGTAATTAAAAATATTTCTAGAACGTCCTTGGCTTTTTCAATGGAGCCATTCTTTTCATTCAGAAAAAATCGATTTTTAGTTCATCTTATTTGAAGACTGTCAAATGTGGCCAGATATTTGTTTAATCCTACTGCCAGAGACTAGTGAAAGGGAAGCATATAAATGATTTCATCTTCCCAAAGGGAAAGATGCCAGGGCAAAGACTTATGCCCTGAGTCTTTGAAGGTTTTTGGCCCACGAGTCGGTGTTAGAGGTGGGGACTGGGAGAGAGGAGGGCTTCCTGGAGGATGGAGCGTCTGATCTGAGTCTTGAGGTATAACATTAGCAGTTAAGAAAAGAGGGCAAGTATTTTGGACTTCGTTTGGAACAGTATGAGCAAAAGTATATCTGGGAAACTACACATACCATTACAATGGGACTCTGAGAGGTGGAGTTCGGTGGATATCCGACCATGTAAGACTTTTTACCTTTATAAGGAGATTGGACTCCTTCAACGATAGGAAACTATCCAGTAATAAGTGTGAGAATCATGTGGTTAGATTTGGATTTTTAAGTGGAGCACTCGGGCAGACAGTAGTTGATCCTCATCTTGCAGATTGCATTGCCTATTTGTTAAAATGAATTTATAACTCCAAAATCAGTATTGGTGGTGTTTCATAGTATTCCCACACAGGCAGAGTGGGTAGAAGTTTGCGTTGCCCTGTGCGCACATTCAGCTGACACTGAACAATGCAATGCTGTGCTTTTTGTTTCATCTCTCATACCCTGAACAGGTGTTCTTCTTGCTTTCTGTTTAATGCCGTGCTCTTCACATTTTTGTATTTTTTGTTGGTGATTTTGCTACTGAAAGTGGTTTCCAGGTGCAGTGCTGAAGTGGCGGATGCACAGGAAGGCTATGTGATGTGCTTTACAGAGTGTTAGAGAAGTGTCTTTCAGGCCTGAGTTACAGTGGCGTTTGCTGTGAGTTCAATGTTAATCAGCAACCCAGGAAAAAAAGAAAATTCACCAATCTGTGCGTGAGGCCGCTTCAGAGAGTGCCAAGGTAACATTAATGGTGTGTGATGAAGCAATGGAGGCAGCTAAATTTGTGGATTTATAAGATGATGACCTGTAGAGAAAGCATAGTTGTCAGCACTATGCAGTTGAGAGGCAAAGAAATTTATAGTCAATTACCAACAGTCAGGAAAATGGTAAATCCTTCTGCTAGTGCTGGCTGGAACTTTCAAAAGTGGTACAGTGTGAAAAACGTTACCCTTGTGGTGAAGCGGGTCCTGCAGATCAGGCAGGAGGCTGTAGAAGAACGTTAACAATACCTGCTGAGTGTTATACGGGAAAAAGTATTATTGGAGGAGCAGATCTTTGACACCAAGGCTGGTGTGTTTCACAAGGCTCTTGGTAAACCTGTATGACAGAAACGGCATTTTGGTTGACAAAAATGTGACCTGTGGAAATCTAAGAGGCTTGCAGAAACCTATCCTGTATTTCTTTTAGGAGCAGCGTTGCTCAGTATTCTTGGCCACTTCATAAACATAACTACTGCAAATAATGAGAATTGACTCTGCATGGAGTGGTTTATAGAGAGGTGTGATGAACTGTTGATGTGGTCAAAGTGAGACACGCAGGGATGGAAAAGGGGGTGATTTGATAAGTTGTGAGGAAGAACAACATCTCTGTGGTGACACCGAGGGTGTTATCAGGAAAAATTGCTAAGCAGTAAATTGTTCCTTACTATACACAAAGCTCCACATGTTACATTAAAGGCGTCCAAATTTAGGGCCAGGGGAAAAAAGCATCTTTTATTAGATAATGAGAGATCTGCAATGTACTGTGTTCCTCCCTGTCCCCTAGTCCCATGGCATATTGGTCTTTCATTAAAGTGATTATCCTATCTTTGGGTTGAAGGGATATTTGTGTAACTCCCACAGTAGAGTATGGATTTTCGGAGAACAAAAGATGGTGTCTTCGTCTTGTATATCAAACAACAAAGGAGTGCTTCCCATGTACAATAGCTGTGTGAAAATCTGTAGCTTACAGTTATTTGCATTATTTGTAGAGAATTTATTTGTAATCCTTAGACTCCTACAAACTCTGAATTATTGTGGGCTTGTTTTGTTGTAATGTTATAACAGAATTAGTTAGTGGCTTAATTTCTATAGTGATGTGTATTTCAGAATCTCTTTTTTCCCTCCAATCTTTACTATCTTAAAATCTATAGCACAGTCTTGGTTTTAGAAATGATCATTACTCATCTCTAAATAGAACTGAATACTCTTTCCAAAGGTTAAGTAAATTACTATAATATCAGGCTACAGAAACAGCTCCCAAAATCAACAAAGCTTAATGACTTCCTAGTCACATAGACAGTTACATGTTAACTACATACGTACCGTGGACAGTGTAAATACCTTGGTCTCTGAGACCCTTGCTGGCGGATAGAGAGAATTTTAGGACAACGTAGTAAGTGATACGATGAGAGCATATATCCTGGGTGCTTTGGGAACATAAGGTAGGGACACTCCTTGAAGCCTAGGAGGAAGCTAGGTAGAATGAATGAACATTTTAAGGAAGTACAATGTCTGAGCAGTTTTGAAGGAAGAGCGCAGGGATCAGGGCGCTGGGGGATGGTTACAGGTGGTGACAGTATTATGAATGAGGCAGCATGGTGTGTTTGGAAAACTGCAGGTAGCTCAGAATTGCTGACAGGTCAGACGTGAAGCTGGAGCCAGACCATGGAGGCCCTTGTGTGGCTTATAAGGAGCCTTGGACTTGAACCTCTTTGTCAGACACTGGTGTTTGTGGGAATAGATACTCTTTGCAAATAGATTCTCGTGTTAAATGAGGTCCGTAAATGTCTGCATAGCACAGCCCTCACTTAGGCGTTCGTAGTTCATGTGTGTGTGTGCTGTAGGCTCCCAGAAGATCGGAGGCGAAGGAATCTATGTAACTTCATGTTAACTGTTTCCGAAACTTAAAACTAAGTAGAATTTTTTTAAAGATGAACTATTACCTTCTCAGAGAAGTGTTCTAGTTAATGAACCATTGAAGGATTTAAGCAAAAGTAATACCTTTATTTAGATATTTTTACTTATTATACTTCCCATGACATATCCTAATAAAACTCATTAACACAGAGAATTGAAATTTGCCCCATATATGCCAAAAGGAAGTGTCCTTTTGCATATTTTTAAAATTTATGTAAATAGCTTTGTCCTACTGAAACCTTTTTTGTGTATAACATTATATTTGTGGAATTCATCCGTGTTAATAAGTGTAACTCTAATGTATTTATTTTTCCTGATGATTTATAGTGTTCCATCATGAGTATGTTTAAGTTGTACCCTTTTTTCTTTTGACATTATACTCATTTATAAGTGTCTCTTTTGACATTTGACATTATATTCATTTATAAGTGTCTGTTTTGTGTGGGTAAGAGATTTTTCTAGAGTACATAGTAGGTATGAAATTGCTAGGTACACATGTCTTCAGTTTTATTAGATACTGCTAAATTGCTCTCAAAAGTATTTGTATCAGTTTACTGACAGTGGATGAGAAGATTTCCTTTTACTTCATTATCTAAACTAGATTTTTACCCTCATATTTATGGGAAACTGGAAGAGTAAAACAAGCTAGAGATTGTGTCACTTAACATGAATTAACCTTGAACTTTATTTTGTCTTTATAGATCTTGGAGAAATTCACTCAAGGCTGTTAGATCACAAGCCAGTTATTCAAGGTGAAATCCGTTATTTTGTGAAAGAATTTGAAGTGAGTATTTAAAACTTATTTTGTAAAAATACTGCCCTAATTGTTAGTGTGTTCATATACAGACGGGACGTTTTCTAGTTTTAAAATTTCTGATTTCACGTGTTCATAAAATTTACAAAATACAACTAATTAAGAGTTATTACTGTTAATGGAAGCAGCATGAGACTAGGCAACAGGTGACTTGGGCTCAAGTTCTGTTGCCTACTCTGGCATATTTCATGTCTGTCAGTCTCAGTTTTTTTCATCTCTACAATGAGATACAGCAGGGGGGGGGGGTGTAGGAGGGAGACCTAAGACTGATTGGCCTTTTCCAGACCCATTTTCTATATTTATTTCTCAGTTGGGGCATCAGCACTCAAGTTAAAACAAGAGAATCATCCTTAGGTATTATTCTCGCATGTTCAGTGAGCAGGTCTTCTAGATGTTACACCATAAATCTCTAGCCCTTCTAACTTAATGTGACTGCTTTATGAACCCAGTCAAATCCAATCTTTACCCTGCTGCGAGTGCTCTGACATTATTTCACTTTTTAAACCCCTTTGGTAATATTTGCCATCTGTAGGATAAAGTCCAAGCATTGTTCTGTGACCTGTTCCCCACCTTTCTAGCTTTCATGCCCCACCCCACCTTGCGTGCTCTGTTCCAGCAATACTGATGCACTAACCTGCCATCCTATTTCATATTACAGTTATTTAGCACATATATAATTGGTTCCCCATTAAGGATTCACCTGGTTTAAGTCAGACGCACTGAGGATAATCTCCCTTTTTTAAAGTCAACTAATTTGGGACCTAAAATACATCTGCAGAGTATCTTCACAGCAGCTATATAGTTCAATAACTGAAAGCAGGTCTGGGTCCATTTGGGGTGGGGTCTTGGTGGCCATGTCAGCGTTCTGCCTACCGTAAGCTCTTGTAACTAACTCCGTGACAGTTTTCTTGTTCTGTGCGTGTGTATCACCTGTCTTCATTCATTAGAATATAGGCACCGTGAGAGTAACAGGGACTCACCTTTTTTATTTTCTGTTGTACTCAAAATGCCTAAAGTAATGTCTGGTGCCTTGTAGGTGCTTAATATGATGCAAAAAAATAAGTAGCAGAGCTTGGAGTAAAACTTGGGTTTTCAACATTCAGTGATGTCATAAATCATCTTTTTCATAAGTCATCTTTTTAGCCAGTCTGGTTAATTTGAAATACTGAATAGTTATTATTTTTAAAAAATTTTAAATATACCTGTAAAGATCTACTCTATATTTAAAGAAGCATAGAATTTTGTAATAACGATAGATTCTCTAATTCGGTTTCCTCGCTTCATAGAAACTGCGCCCGGAGATGGAGAGCGCTGTGCGAAAAATCGCGCAGCTAAGTAGCGGCTGAGCTATCCCTAGAATACTGGTGTCACCGTACTTGCTTCAGTGTTCTTTAAATAGTATAGATTTTTCTGTGGAACTGAGTCTTGTATGGAAGACAAAAGAAGAGGCGCATTTACGCACTGAATATGTTCTATTTAAGAGTTCACTTCCTGTTGAAGCCGATACCTCTTTTTTTGTTTTGTTTTTTATCCTTACCCAAGGACATTTTTCAGAGAGAGAGGAAGGGAGTGAGGAAAGGAAAGAGAAAAACATCAATATGAGAGAGAAATATTGATTGGTTGCCTCCTGTAAATGCTCAGAGCAGGGATCATTTGTGCCGCCATAGGGAAATGAATTCACAGCCTAGTATGTGCCCTGATCAGAAATCTGAACCTGCAACCCTTTGGTTTGGGGGGACGATGCTCCAACCAACTGAGCCACACTTGGCATTTTTAACTAGGATGGAGGTAGTTTCCAGGAGCATGTGTCTAAATGGAGATGTATTACAGTTGGCCCTCTGTTTCCATGGGTTCTGCATCTGTGGATTGAAAATATTCAGCAAAAAAGTTACGTTGTTGGTGTGTATTATATACTTAAGCCTAAGATGGTTGTGTTTATACTGAACATGTACAGACTTTTTTCTTGTTGTTATTCCCTAAACAGTACAGTATAAAACTATTTTTAAAGCGCTTACATTGTATTAGTACAGCATTTTATGTAATGTAGAGATGATACAAAGTATTTGGGTGGCTCTGTGTAGATTATATGCAAATACTATATCATTTCATGTAAGGGACTTGAGCATCCTCGGATTTGGTAAGGGGGGGCGGGGGGCGGTCCTGGAACCAGTCCTCCATTATACTAGGGAACAGCTGTATCTGCATTCTGGATTGTTAAGCCCTCAAAAATCTTTTTGAAGAGGAGGCTGTGTTGAGTAGAAAAAGCATGGGCCTTGGAGCTTTATGTATCTGAGTTAAGTCCTAGCACTCTTCTTGCTAGTTATGATTACTTGCTTTAATGGGGCTTAGTTTTCTTACTTTAAAAATGGGAACAATAATATGTACTGCAGAGGTTTTGTGAGTATTAAATGAAATATCATTTTTTAAAAATTGCGGGTATATAGATATTTGACAAATGTTGGTAACTTATTAAGACAAAATAGTAGCGACTAAAATCAAATAAAAATGTATTAATTCAGAATTTGCAATAATTTTTATGTACTTGTTCAATTTATCATGGCTTAGAGAAAATAGGGATTTACTAAAGCAAGTGATATAAGCATTTCTGAGGAATATGTTGATTAAAGAATAAAATTTTCACCCTGGGAATGATAGATACAAGCTTATATAAATGTCTTAAGCATCGTTTTTATGTGAGACAATGTCAGGAACTAATGCCTAAAGCAAGGAATTCTTATATTGTCTTTGAAAAACGGTCTGTGAAGGGCTCAAAAATATTTTGTCAGCAAAGTTTGAGCCATTATCTTCATCTAAATATAATGTATTTTCTTTTCTTGAAGTGTACGTGATCCAGTCTTTTCACACAGCGACCCTCCCCAGTTGGTCTTCTTGAGGATTTGGTGGAGAAAAGATGAAAGCATTTTAGACTTTAGAGATAAAAGGATATGTGCATTATTTATCATTCTTTTCTAGTTGGTCCACACAGTAACATCCCCTGAGCAATTAGTCCAAGTGTTGTCCACCCAGACCTGCAGGGTCGGACAGAAAGGGGTGATAGAGTGCAGCCGTCAGTGTGTCTTCGTTCTACCATTTAATTGTAGTTCACCCTAAGAAAAACTGGTTAGTGTGTGAAACTAAAGTTGTTTACAGTTTATATGTTTAAAAAAGTGAACGCACATGGCAACAATGATCTTTTTCTGTGTAAAATTTTACCTCCAAAAGAAGGGAATAAGTGCCACATGGTGGCAGCATTACTTAAATTATTGAAGTACTGATACCCTACATATTATTTTAAGCTTTCTTTTTTTGTGTTTGCTAGTATTTCTGGACATTGACTGTCCTTCTCCTGGCTTTATACAAGTCTTTTATCCCCTTGATTCCAGTGACCATTGTGAACAGAGATCCCAGTGGGGCTCTTTCAGTGAGCACCAGTTTGGTAGTATCAGTGGGAAAAGGCATTGTCTTCGGCACCATTATCTTTCTGGCCATAAGGAGATGTCATGGCCTCTCTCATGAAGAACAGAGGAGAGACCTATGTTAGTCAGCATTTATAAAGTGCTTGCTTATGGGGTATATGGTCCTGTTCAAGTTTCATATTTTATTTTTAGCAAATTTTGTTCTTCGAATGCTTTATTGAATAGTTATTGAGCAGCTAGATATATCAGTAAGGAATGTGTTTAGTTACTAGTAACAGATACCTGAAAAACAGTAGCTTTAAGAAGTGAGTATTTTTCTGTCACAATACCCAGAGCCTGTGGCTGGTATGGTGGCTCCATGATGTCAGCCTCCCTGGCCCACCAGTTTTTTTTCCTTCTGCCTCCCTGGGGTATTGTTCTTGGCCTTATCTTTATAAGGTGTCTTTGGGACCTCCAGCCTTGACATTTGCATTTCATGTAGCAAAATGGAAGGCAGGTGGGAAACATCTAGCAGTCTCTGTTATAGGCAAATTTACCACTCCAAATAATATCCAGGTGCTGCTAGGAAGAAGGGAGAGGAGAGTAGATCCAGGACTCTCTCTCACAGCAGATATGTAAAAATAAATAAGAAACAGTCTCTACCTCCAGGAAGTTTATAAACCAGAGAGAAGAAAGACATTAAACAAAGAGTTTTAAGGGTGGAATTACTATGATAAAATAAGCACAAAGTACTTGAGATCACAGAGGAACCAACTCTCAACAGAGATGGAAGGAAAATTTTCACAAAGGAGGTAACGTTTGAGCTGAGAAAGAAAGGCATGTCATCCAGTTAGGAAAAAAATATTTTATTAAAATTAGAGGCAAAAAAAGTACTCAAGTAAGTATAGTAATTATAGGAGTTGGGACAGATTGTGGTGATGAGTTTGAATGTGAATTAAATTGATGGAGAGAAAATCCCTTAGAAGGCAGGACAAACTAGAATTTCGCTTGATATCCTGACCTCTCATTTTTAGTTGGCTTATTAGACTAACTGTCAGATTATTAAATATCAGTATAAAGCCTATCCCATGTAGCATATAATAAATATATACACAATATGGTTTAAATCTGGAATACTGATCAATTTTGTAATTGAAAGAAAATTTTAAGTGACTGGTTTCTCATTTTCTTTCTAATACTATCAAATTAAATTTTTATTTATTTTTATTTTTCATATTTTTTTTTGTTTACGTACATTCGTCTCCATTTTACATATATTCGTCTCCATTTTACTCCCCTTCACCCCAGCCATCCCACTTCCCACCCTCGATCCTACCCCCTTTGTAAATTTTAGTGTAAATATTATAGTAACTGTACTAATGTTATTAATAACTGCTAACATTTTTTAAGTGCTTGGTAGGCACTGTTTTAAGTACATTACATGAGCACTTGTTATTACTTTCAACCTAAGAAAAAGTAACTGTAAATGAAATTTTTAGGGATGTTACACATTGGAAACCACGTTTCATTAGTGCCGATCTTTGTTCTGAGAATTTTCACCACAGAAATAACATGAATATACAAATAAAAAGATGTTAGCTTGTAGTTTTCCTTTTGTCATAGATGTCAGTAGTATGCCTTAGTCAAAACTATCAGTATAAAAACAAGCACAGCCCTGGCCAGGTGGCTCGCTTGGTCGGAGCATTGTCCTCACCCCAGCAAAGGTTGTGGGTTCGATCCCAGTCAGGGCACGTACCTAGGTTGCAGATTTGATTTCCAGTTGGGATATTCACGGGAGGCAACTGATCAATGTTTCTCTCTCTCTGCCCTCCAAAATCAATAAATACATCGTTGGGTTAGGATTTTTTAAAAAAACAACAAAACAGGCACATACCAGATGATAAGTTTAAGGGTAGAGACTATTTCTGACAACTTGTCTCATGTAACACTATCATTGGGCCTAATTGTAGTTTAAATTATTAAATTATTGTCATCAGTAAGCTGTTAGAGAGGTGAGGCTACAAATTCACGTACTACAATGAGTGACTACCAAGTCACCTGCTATAAGAAATAACTTTAAATAAGTGGTTCTTAAGTCTAGGAGGTCATGGGCTCCTTGGAGAATTTTCCCCCCAGAAAAACAGAGGACATATATTCAATTTGAGTGCAATTTCAAGGGGATTTTTGAGTTAGACCTGTACTCTGAATGGAGCTGTAGAACTCCCCTATCTTTTCTTTCTTTATGAAATGAGGTATCATTCTTTTGTATCATAATAAATTAATCTACTATAAGGGATGAAATTATCTCTAGTCTTTTTTTTTTTAACTCTCTAGTCCTGATTCTTCCAAATTCTAGTGCCATCTGGAGAAAATGGCAATAACTCTGGTATAGTGTTTTTTTTTCCTCCTCAAATCTGTTTACAAAAATAGAATTAGGATAGAACCAAGCAGCATCTATAAAACCAGGGAAAAAGTTATTCTTAAAACACAAAATGACCAAATCACCAAGAGCTGAAAGGCTTCTATGGTATAAGAAACTGCAAGAGACCCTGGCTGGTATAGCTCAGAGGATTGAGTGCGGGCTGCAAACCAGAGGGTCGCCGGTTCGATTCCTAGTCAGGGCACATGCTTGGGTTGCAGGCCAGGTCCCCAGTGGGGGCCACATGGGAGGCAACCACACATGGATGTTTCTCTCCCTCTCTTTCTCCCTCCCTTCCCTTCTGTCTAAAAGTAAATAAATAAAATCTAAAAAAAAAAAAAGAAAGAAACTGTAAGAGGAAGCAGAGAGAAGGCAGAGGGTCTTAGGAAGCCTTGACTGCTAGAAAACCTGAAAATTACCAACAGGTATCTTTGGAAACTTGATGGGCCAGTCTGAGAACAGCAGCGAGTGCTAGCAAACCACAGGAAAGTCTCCTGGAACTGAAGCAAGCAATCTGTGAGTTTGAAACTCACAAAACCTTTTCAGAACAAGGTCCTGCATTCTGGAGAAACTATAGGAAATTGAATACTTTCTGAAACAAACAAATGGGAGTTTTAGAACTTTGAAAGTTAGAAAGGCATGTCCTGACCATTCCTCCCTTCTAAAGACAGGAAAACTAAATTTCAGTTTTTAAGCAAGGGTCAAATCCCGTACAAGTTTATTGGAGGATGAAGACCAGACAGTGTCCTTTAAGGCAATGAAAGTAAGAAAAATATGTCCACAAAGGAACATGAAAACTATAACAATGTTTTTAAATGAGCTTGGAGACGTAAGAAAATTATAGAAGGAAAGAATGGTATATAAGTCAGAATTATAAAAACTCATAAATGATTGGATAAAATAGAAATAGAAAAAATAAAAGGTAAAGTGAAAAATATCAGTAAAAAATATTTTTAAAGTACTTTAAAAATTAAAACTATAAGAGACAAAAGGATGAATAAGCACAATAAATTAAGTGACATTGAAAATAAACTTTAAAATTCAAAAGACATGTCTAAAGATATAAAAAGAATTCAAGAAAAGTGAGTAGTCATTATAAATACAGAATATCCAATATATGCATAATATTGAGCCCCTAGAGAAGAAAATCAAAGCAATGTCATAGAACAAATGTAAAACCTAGAATTCAAGAAAACTTTCCCAAAATAAAAATATCAATGAAATTTTATTAAAGGATGTACTGCATTCAGGGACAATTAACCCAGAACAGCCAACATTGAGACATTTTTAAAATAAATCTGTTGGACTTCATAGAAAAAAAATGGTTCGGTCAACCCAACAAAATTGCTGAGCCCTTTATTAGTTGAAAAAAATCTGATTATTAACGGATTTACCTGTCTTATGGCCGAAGACAGTGGAGTCACAGCCAGGGGTTTTCTGTCTAACCAGACTGATCCCCAGGTACAGGGAGCACAGATACACTGTAAACCGTCGTGCAAGGGCTCTGGCAGTGTTGTTCACAGGAGCCTTTCCTGAGGAATCTATTACGTAATCAACAGAATGAGTTTTAGACAACAAAATGATTGGGAGAGACTTTTACCTAGTGACAGTTTGTAAGCATTAAGTATGTATTTATGTATAGAACTAAGACTAAACTGGTTTATAGGGGAGATAGTGTAACATGTCACAGCTCTGTTCTGACGGTGTGGATAGAGGCAGTCTATCAAAAAATGGAGGGAGAGAGGAGGGGAGATGAAACATCGAATATCCCATTTGTTGCCTTATAAATATTAACTGAGAGTAAAAGGATACTATTTCAAGTTGGGTCCTGAGGGAGAGGGAAAGGCTAGAGAAGGAACAAGTAATAGCCTATTAACATCGCTTATTGCAGGCAACTGGTAGACAACAGCCAAAAGTGGAGACCATAAAGTATTAGTATCAACATAATCATGAGAGCAAAAATGACAGCTTTTCTAAATACTAGAATAAGTAGACCACATAGATATATACATTATGTTTCTAGTTATGAAGCACTTATAAAGTGAGATAAGAAAGGTTTGTATATCATGTTTCTCTTTAAGAAAATTTGAAAAAATATATGTATACACATATATATGTTATGTACATTTTATATATGCATGTGCATATACGTACACATATATATGTGGGTGGACTTAAAACAATGGTGGAATAGAAAAATTTAAATAATTACCTAAAGAGAGAGTGGTAGAGGGAATAGGATATAAAGGATAGGTCTAGAAGTGAGACTATATATATATATATATATATATATATACACATATATATATTTTTTAGAGATATAATTTTGGAGTCATGTAAACATTTTTCATAATTAAAATAAAATTTTAATGAGCAATTCCTCCCAAGTAAAAACTGTAATAAGGCAAAACTATATTTGTAGATGTTGGCATTCCCATGCAGATAGAAATTATTCCAAGTAACTTTAGTTTCTTTTTAAATCCTCAGCTAAGGACATTTTTTTATCGGAGAGACAGAGAAAAACACCGATTGTTTATCTGTAACACATACCCCACCTGATGGGGGTGTCCTGGCAGGGAAATGAGCCGCAGCCTTCGGTTCATGGGGAGATGCTCCAACCACCTGAGCCACACAGGCCAGGGCTGTTCTAGGTAACTTGAAAACAGTAATTTGATTGTGCATTCCTTATGGAATATCCCTTGCGGCGGGGGGGGGGGACCCAAAACAAACAAAAAACTGTTTTCACTAATCATTTTTTTTTAATTATTTTATTGTTGTTCAATTACAGTTGTCCGCATTTACCCTCCCCCCACCCCACCCCAGGCAAACTCACCTCCCTCCCTTGCTTCCCCCCTCCCCCTTGGTTTTGTCCATGTGTCCTTCATTGCAGGTCCTGAATACCCTTGTCCCCCTTCTCCCCTTCCCCTTCCCCTCTGGTTACTGCCAGAATGTTCTAAACTTCAATGTCTCTGGTTCTATTTTGTTTCTCTGGTTGTACTTTGCTTGCTTACCTCAGAAGCGTCTTGGCTGTGGCTGATCTAAATTTCCCGGTAGCTGATCTGGCCTAGGTGCCTTCTCTCCTGAGTCCTCATACGAAACTTTTTAACATTTCATAAAGTAGAGGCTGCATGATGATGTACTCCTTGAACTTGACTTTATCTGAGAAGCACTTTATCTGCCCTTCCATTCTAAATGAAAGTTTTGCTGGATAGATTATTCTTGGTTGTAGTCCCTTGCTCTTCATGATTTGAAAT